>DWAP01000347.1:0-22735 GCA_018230625.1 Heliconius eleuchia
ATATATATATATATATATATATATATATATATATATATATATATATAATTTTTCCCTACTTACAAAATAGCTATGTAACATTACTATAATTCCAGGCTCATCATCCGTCATCATTGTAATTTTAAAGTAATTTTATAATATTTTGAAACCAGTGGTAGCGGAAGAACACGTGCGAGTATTAACGCAATATGTTGTCGGTCTATGGAGATGGAGATGGCTCCAGAATAAGGCGGAAAGTGGAGAACGGAAGCGTCTTAATGGGAACTGAGTGTTTTGATTTTCCCCATTTCCATTTTCCCCTGTCTACCCTACTATGTGTAGGATACAGCGCGCGAAGCTAAAAAAAACAATATTATAATAATAATATAACATTGGAATTAACAGTCACATGTTATACAACAACTATACTGCTTATTTAGGACCTAAATAACACATGGTACATACAGATTTTGAAATTCGCTGCTTATCGAAGCGTTTTTATCGCAACCGCAATTATTAGCGGGCATTTTGGAAACTTAAATGAAATATATTACATACACATAGTGACGGTGTGGTATTGTTTTAGGTTCGATCCCACTCGGAGAAAGGATTATATTAAAATTATATTGTTTTTACCTTACTGATGTATAAAATTTTATATTGAATTCCGTCACTCAACTCGCAATGTCTGAAAAATTATTATCTAAATAGTCGTTTGAGCTATGTCTATGAAATTTCATGCACTTATATATATCGTGGGCCTCAATATATGAGTTAAATTTGACAGGTTTAGGTGGAAATTTTTTTGAGTTACGAAGGAATCAAAAGTGGCTTCAAATGGTTCATGTAAAATCACACAAGGTGCTGCTCGCCAGTTTTGTTTTACTGAACTTGGCTGGACGCGCTACTGCACGTCTAGATGTACCTAAAAATGTGTAATAAATAAAGAAAATAAAATATCATTTGAAATCACTTCTTCCTCTCATATTTTATATTTTACCATGTAGGAACAGAAGGGGAGGGACTATAACATTGTTAAAGTTGTGAATTAAACATGGCAAATTCTAACAACATCTCTCACTGTAAGGTACGTCAAATTAATTAACATCGTGTAATATGGCCAATAGCCTATAGACTAATAAATGGACTATCCAACACAAAAGGATTGTCACAATTCCCGAACCAGTTCCCAAGGTTAGCGCATTTATACAAACAAATTCTTCAAATTAATAATTTAAATTTAAATAATAAAGATTAAGTATCCTTATAAAATGTACAATACAATATGTTATTTTGTGACAAAAATGTTAACAGATACCAAGCACTGACTCCAAATATAATGTCAATTATTATTTTAATAATAATTCCAGCATTTATATTTGGAAGAAAATTTTCATTATTACAAAGTAGGTACTCGTAGTACGCCCCGAACTTCATAATACTGTTGTTAAAAACAAAGAGATTCCCTTGTAATTCCCATGGCGGGTATATTTTTTTATTATCTAATTTTTCGTCTTAAAATACCTTTATTACGTCTCCTATTTCTTAAGCCCACAGGGGGTCTATTTTATTTAAAGTCTTAGAATATTTTCACAATTACTCGAATAGGCGAACACATTTTACTTTTTTTAGGGAAAAATAAAATTTTTGCTTTTCGCTTAAGTAATTTTATAATTTTGAAATGACACAAGAAAAAGTATGTTTTATTTATTTTTTAATTATATCAATGCTTACTGCAACTGGTGTTAGGTTCAAATCAAATAAAAATTTGAGAAACATTATTACTACGAGGTTTCTTCGAAGAACCTCGTTTCGCTTACGGACTCTCACTCGCTTCGCTTTTTGTATTTTTAGTTCTATGTAAAACGATATTTTTTTTATTATTATACTAACGATTGTGCTTTTTCAACCACAACATTCTTCTATTTATTTTGTTTTCTTTTTAAAAAAAATCACACACTACTTTTTATACAATATAGCGAATAAAATATATCAGGTTCAAGTTACACGTAGCCAATCACAAAAAATTGATAGAAATGAGATAATATAGAAACTTGATGCTAGAAAAGATGGAAAAGGTTTTTTATCTGTTGACGGTTGTGCTTTAGAATCCCACTCGGGGGAATTAATTATTTTCATTTCCTCGCTCTGATGACATGACAAAACAGGGCGTTAAGCTCCGCCACCCAACATGCAATATTAGAAAATTGGATCGCTGCGTGGAAACCAGCTTGTCAAGGTAGTCAAAAAAACCTATGAACATTAGGACATGTAGAAGGGTAGGCACTCCGCTACATGACGGATGCTGAGTGAAACCAAAAAAATCTAACACATAATTTTAAATATTTAAGTACATATTTCAAATTATGCCATGTTTCTGAAACGATGTTAAGTATACACAGACCATTTCAGAAACATAGTAAATACAGTGGTCAAACAAAACAATGTAATTTGATAATGCTGTTGCAACGACACGACAGCTTAACTACTGTATCCATAATATTATTCTTAAGTGAGAGGCTTAGGTCATATTAAAAATAAATATCTATAAATTGAATATTTGACAATAAATATAGATAGGTATACAATATTTATGTTTTAGGATTTTTTTTCATAATATTGAGAGAAGACTAAAACATTCCGATTTGTAAGGGATTCAACGGATCGGTTCAAACTACACCGCAATTTATTTTTCAATCACACACGAACTCTACACTGAGTTTTTTTTTTTCAACTTTTTAATCTATGTAATCCGAAAAGCTGTGGATTTCAAGGCAAGGATAACATTTCAAAAACATAGCAGTGTTCAATTTCCATCGTTCCATTTAAAAACTAAAGTAAGCTATTTATTCTGGCTAAATTGAAACTTGCCGTACAAAACAGATATAGGCAAGTACAAGGTATGTATATTGAAGAAATAAATATTTTTTAATATTTACTAATTTTGCTTTGAACGCGACGAGAACATATTTTTAATTTCACGATGCATTTCGGATATAGCAGGGTATGCAAAGGGGACCTAGTGTTAAGACACTCCGTTCTCCACTCAATATTTCACATTATTACGTAAAATCTCACTCTAGAGGTCACCAAGCTCTTTAGATTCGACGATTTTAACATGCTGTTCCCAGAGTGGGCATACGTATTCCTGGCTGGTGGCAGTTAAGTACTTTAAGTTTTTAGTAGATATTATCCATGAAAAATAATATAATAGATAATAGATAGGCTCAAGTTCGACGAAAGTGTTTCCTCGCTATAAAAAATAAGGCTCGTTAATGCACTGCCATCTTACGCGAAAGATGTAAACTAAAGTACATCTTACAGCGCTGTTTTGTTCTTCATTTTCACAATTTAAATCGTAAATTTTTTTCGTAACATAATATATTTTAATATAAATAGTTATATCAAATTTATCGATTCAGCATTAATTTTATTCTGTTTTTATTTTAAAATGTTTAGCTACTTCTATTGTACATAAAATTAAAGATTCCGTTTCATGTAAATAGATGGCGTTTATATAGAATTGTGGTATTCTATAAATTTTTATATGTGTTTTATTGTAGTAAAATGTCATATACTAGGGACCTAAACGCGACTTCGCCCGCTTAACTTATTCTTATATTACAGCCAAGTGTGTATGTATTATTCTGATGCCTTATGACTGCAAAGTTTCATAAATGTTTGTTCAGTAGTTTTTGCGTGAATGTTTGTGTACGTCCCACACAATCTTTCGCATAGTAGGATAGGCCTATCGCTCAGGGCTAAAATGCTCTATCAATATTTTACATCATGCATGTGTTCTTTTATAAAAACCAAGGTTTCGTGACGTAAATAAAGTATCATAACGTAAACTAAGACTAAGTACATTAAGATCCTCAACAAGTAATACTCCGAATTCAGACAGAAAACGAAAAATAGAGTGTCAAGACATCAGGCTCCTAGGGTAGGCAAAGGGCCTAGCAAGCGGGATAAAGCGTAAAGGTAAGAAAAATGAACTATCCTCTTTTCTTTATTTATAAGATGCTAGATTTAACTATATGTTTAAAACATAGATATATAATTAAAATAAAAAATTATATAGTGGTAGAACTGAAACATGTTGAATACATGGGCGTATCTAGAGATATTTTTCGTGGGAAGCATTAACTTCGCTTTGAATTTATCTTTTTTTTTGTGTATTCTTTGTATTATGTTGGTTTTTTGAGGCCATATTAATTTAAATTCTGGATTGGGCACCAGACTATTCTAGGATGGGCCATCCACCTCTTAAATTGTACCTATGCCCATATTGTAATAAATTGCATAGGTTGTCAGTTCAAATTCTATTACAGATTTATTTATACTAAGTTACGAACAACATTATTGTTTAAGATATATTAAAAATACTATAATTAAAAAAAATACAAAAAGTATTGCAAATAATGTTATTGAAAGAAAAACAAACAAAGAGTGAAACTAGTTTAATTTAATAAATAATAACAATTTGGCGGCAAGATAGCTTCTCGAGTTAGAATACACACGTTCTAACCCTTATAAAGGAACTCTATCAATTTTTGGGAGCTCTCAAACTAATTGACATTTTCTCTAAAAATAACTTATTAACTTAATCTAAATATACTACCCTATATATTTAACAATATCATAAAATGTTATTTTACATCAAATAATAAATATAATAATATTGTACTAAAATATTCCGAATAGCAGTATTTGAAGTCGCTACTTTTAAAACCTTTTAGTTTTTTTAGTTAGGCGTCTATTCCAAAAGAAGTTGTGCCAAGTAGCTCTCAAATTTAAAATTTGTACATTTAGGCTCTTTTTTTTTTTGTTTTTCCACAATTTTCATGATTATATTTATGTTTCTTTTACTATTAAGAACATCAAGAAAAGAATTGTTGATGATTTTCTATACTTTTATATAAAAAGCATATAAAAAAAACGAACGTAGCGGGATTTGAACCGAAACTAAGAAACCGTCTAATTCGTAGGTTCATTACGCTAAGCCGAATTTCTTTTATTTATTGATGTTTTTAGTTTATCTGTATTGTGTATTTACAAATATCAAGTTACCTTAAAATAATAACTTAGTATTATCATTTGCCACGTGAGAATGATATTTATTAAATATCTTTACACTTTTGAAGAGAAAAATATTTGGCTTTTAAATGAAACTTTTTAATCAGATTAACGGGTAGTTTTTGGTCACACCCGTGACCACGCATTACTGCAAAGTGATCGTAACATCTTTTTTTCAGCTTCACGCTGTACACCGCATGTAGCAGGGTGATCAGAAGGAGCCTAGTGTTAAGACATCCCGCTTCCTACTTTTTGTCTAATTCTGGAGGCTATACATGTTGAGTGGCGGAACTGAACGCCGAAAATGTATCATAAACACTAAATTTACACTATGAATCCGGTTAAAGAGTTTCATTTAAGATAATTTCATAGGACATATAAATTTTGACATATATAAAAAACAACCAATCAACATTAAAACTAATATAAACTTTTGAAAGCATCCCCTCTATTTCAGTCTACATAAATGTCAATATGTCATCAAATGTCCCTCGATTAATCTAAATTATATTATGTAATTGTCCTCGAAGTTGTCATCATCACATTTCATTTGTGGACAGCAGTTCGGATACGGTACGCTTAGAACTGCCTCGGTGATGTAACAGTTCGGTGCATCTACGGCTACAGTTCCACATCTGAAATAAAAAATAAATGTTTTTATTGTCTTTTTTTTATTTTCTGTATGTACACTTTGAACGTTATAGCAAATTCTAGATTTGCTATATCGTTCAAAGTTAAATAAAAAAAATATTTTCATTGGTTTTGAACGGGAACGGTGAAAAATAAAATGAAAATTGGCATGCAAAATTGGCCATGTATTGAAAGATGGTAAATTAAAATCGAATTTATAAAAATAATTAATTAAAATATATGATAAAAAATGTGCCTATGCTTAACAAAGCTTATTAATTTGATTTTCGGCACGTCACCATGTGGACCAAACGCAGAGAACGGCACAAATGAAAAACTAGTCAATATTACGATATTGACATTTTTTTAAAATATACTACTTTTTTTAATCAAGTAAGTGTAAAATACAATTAATAAAAGACCCAAAAAGTAAATATAAATAAAAATCCTATACAAATATAAATACTTACGATGCATAGTAGATCATGTGTCTCGAGCACTCTATGCTATAGCAAACACCGACTGGACTGACCGTCTTGCCGAACGGTATCACGTCGTCGATCTCCTTAATGTAACAACCTGATTTGTTAGCTGTAACAAAAAAAATAAAATAAATTATAATAGATAACAATGTTTCGGGGGCCAACCGTGGGCACAAGCGTCCTACTTTAGACGCGACAGGCCGTGGGTTCGATTTCTTCTCGAGGAAATGAAATATTTCATATTTTCATTTCCTCGCTCGCTGGTAACTGCCCCAAAGCGCAGCATTGAGTTCCGTTTTACGATTTTCGCTGCGCTAACGCTGCGTTGCGCTTTGCGTAACCACAGGTAAAAAAATGATTTTATTATTCATAAAAATCTTAAAAGCATTTGAAGATATTTAGTAGAAAATTATTTATGAATATGTTAATATGTATGTTATATAGCTTGTAAACGGAAATAGTTTTAAATATTCATCTGTTTTAATGCTTTTGTAACTGTTGGCTACTGTGCACGAAATATACGAAAATTTAATATTATAAGAGTATTATTAAATAATCCTATTAATGAACGATGACGAATTTACCAAATTGGATTCAAATTATGAACATTTATATAGATATTTTAAAATATCTATTAAATTAAATAGTTCTATAGCGATCGTGGGTTAAATTAATTAACACGACGGTAGTGGGTTCTCAACACAAGGGAATGAATCACCTTTATTTCCATGCACACATTTTTTACCTCACTTCATAATATTCCTATATTCACAATCAAATGTTTGAAAAATTATTTAAAAAAAAATACTGTTACAAATGCAATGTACAAAAAAACCGGGCAAGCCCGAATCGGGCTCGCCCACGGATTCGTAAAAAGGTTAAGGTCTTGAGTTTTTTCTGAAATATATTGGCTATACTTAGCCAGAGGCCTTTCATCTGATACCTAACTTGAACTAGCGGGTTTAATACCAAATTTTGCCCCTCTTTTTATGTCTATTATTTTTTTAGGATTAAAGTTTACTCATTTTGAATGAAATAAACTACAATTGTAAGTTTGTAATAATTTCTTTTTACATATTCAAAATACATATTATTTAAGTGAACTAAACGTCCGCCAGATACCCTTACTGATTAATACCCTTTAGGTTGTGATTACGCAGGAATTTCATACATAATGCACCCAAAATGAAAGACGAATAAATGTATTTGTTCATACGTTGACTTAGAATATTTTTTTTTGTATGTTCCAAAGGATCGTAGACCTGACCATTTGTCAGTATTATAAATTTAAAAATCCACGCAATCTTTAGGTAAATGGTGTCTATTGACAGAAAGACAGACGGATAACAAAGAGATCCTACAAGGTTTCCGTTTTTTCAGACTAAAAATGAGCACTAAATCTAGATTTATCCAAAACAGAATCAACATCTCGCACAACAAGCAACATAAACAACATCCTTATATAAAGAACAAGAACAAACTAGTTAACATTCCCTATACTACCTACACACAAAACGAACAACTGTTACATAAAAAATATTCAAAACTCACGGAATGCGGGCGTCTCTAACTTTAACGACGACATTGAACTCGACAACAATGCATCGACCTTGCCGTGGACAAGGATGTAACGAAGATCATTAAAGATTGTTAGTAAGTTATTTAGAAACTTATAATTATATTGTTCCAAATACTTATGCGTATATAGTACCAGTCGTGGCGCAGGGGCGCAAAGTGTGACTGTAAAATCGACTGATTGTGGGTTCGATCCCCACTCGAGGAAATAAAATCTTTATTTTTATTTATATTTTCATTTCTTCGTTCTGATGTCGAGGTAAAGCGCAGCGTTGAGTTTCGCCACTCAACACGCAATTCCTCCAGAATTCGGCGGAAAGTGGGGAACGGATTGTCTTAACACTAGGTTCCCTCTGCCTCGGCCCTGCTTTGTGCGAGATACAGCGTGAAGCTAAAAACAAAATACTTGTATAGTATGTCTTTACGGCTTTGTATCCCTCGATCTTAATTAATAAATTCATATATAAATATGTTTTTTTACTTCACTCTGTGACCCACACATAGCAGAGTAGACAGAAGAAATTGTGAAACACAGTGTTAGACACTCAGCTCTTACTAAGACACTTCCGCTCCTCTCTTTCCGCCGATTTCTTAAATTATTATATATGAAATAAATACAAAAAAGTTATATACTAATTATTTTATATTGAAAATAAATTTTGAAAAGAAAACCGCAATAAAACAAAATTCCTATTTAATTAAATTCAATACACAAATGTAATAACTATAAATTCGTATTAGGAAGCAACATTTAAAGAGTGTTGAAGTCTTATCGCACGAGAAATACAAAAATATTTACAATATTCACCTTGCCAGTTGTTTATACTACAGGACCTTGACCCTTGAAGAAGGTTTCACAATTGTACATACATATTCTTATATAGGGTTATCATATTTATATCTTCATGTTTATATCCTAGATATAGCAGGGTGCGCAAGGGGAACCTGGGAACCTAATGTTAAGACACTCCGCCCCATTAAATCACTACATTTCCATTAGGACACTTTCGTTCCCCGCTTCCCGCTAAATTATGGAAACATTGCGTTGTTGAGTGGCGTAACTCAACGCCGCGCTTTGCATCGTTACCAGAGCGAGAAAATGAAAATTTTGAAAATTTTTCATTTATTAGAGTGGGAACCCACAACCTTAATAAACGCCCTTAATTAATATTTCAAACCTGTTAAAAATATTAAAGAGAATAATATTGTTCTATCTTTTTAAGGCCGTCGTAGCTCAAAGGCACAAGAGTGTGTAATGTGTACGCGACGGTGGTAGGTTCGATTCGCACTCGAGAAAATAAAATATTTAATATTTCCATTTCTAGTGGGCAATGAAGTTTCTTAATACTGGGTTACCAGGTTCCCTCTACCAACTGTGCGTTGTGCAGAATACAGCATGAAGCTGAAAAAAACTTTATACTTCTCATAAAAAAATTACATTTCTTTCACTCCCGTTTAAATCATTTATGGTAGGAATGAAATCCACAACCATATTTACAATCAAACGCTAACCACTACACGATCTATTTTTTATTTAAACTAATCAGAAAACATTAAATTTTATGATTATTAATTATAAATAATTTTCATACTGACAAAAAAATATATATTATAGCAACCCTAAACAATCAACCATAACTTATATAAAAAATATTGTATCTGTGGCTTTAATTGCCGCGTTTATTTTTTTATAGGCTCACTGACAGTTTGACAGCGTGTAAGTATTTAAAACGTCATTTTCCTTTAAAGCCTTTTGAAGATTTATTTTACAAAGTAAGCGATTTCTGTTGTAATTGATATCGTATTCGGTTACATCATATACCTACTACAGCATCAATGAATACTTTTATGATATTAAAATGCTATTCATACGTATATCAATTTGATTTTGATTACGACGATTATTTCAATGTGTCAAACAAAACAGTAGGTTCTATTCCTAATCAGAAGGGATATAACCAAATAAAATAAATAAAATAAAATAAATTAGCTTCATACTGTATCCCGCACACGGCAGGGTAGGCAGAGGGATCCTAGTGTTAAGATACTCCGTTCCCCCTTTTTTGCCGAATTCTAGAAGCATTGTGTGTGGCAGAACTCAACGCCGCGCGGTAAATAATTCATTCAATAAAAAAAAATATTAAAAAGAAACCAAAATAACAAAATATATTTAAACAATGTTTTTTGTTTAAATATATATTTTTTATTTTGGTTCCTAGCCCCACAATTCAGAAACATTCTTCGTTCAACCAAGCATTTCATTACAATAATTTATCATAACCATATTTTAATATATTAATATGTAAATAATATTTTTTATATGTTTCGAAAAGACAATCGGTCAGTGCAAGACCTTGTTTTAAATCACATCGGCGCCGTCTGAGTTTTAAATTTATATTTATTTGTAATTTTATATATGTAATTGATAAGAGAATACCATACCGGCGCCACTCGTTTGGCTAATTTGAATTCTGGACGCGGCAATGATTTATATCGTATAATGATTCAATTTTACATAATATTGGTTATTTATTACTGTATTTTTTTGTTAAATAGAGATATTTTATATATTGAGGCCTCCAGTGGCGCTGTGTAAGCGTGCAATTGTAGATGCGTCAGGTTGTGGGTTCGATTTCTAGTCGAGGAAATTACATATTTAGTATTTTCGTTTTCTCGCTCTGACAAAGAAGTAAAGCATTGTACTTTCAAGGAAGACGGGAGGTGGGGAACGTGTTAGTGTTTTAATACTAGTTTCCCTTTGCCTACAGAATCAACATATGTACCCCTCACACAGCAGGGTAGGCAGGGGGAACCTAGCGTTAAGACACTCCGTTTCCCACTTTCCGCCGAACTTTAAAAGCATTGTGTGTTGAGTGGCGGAACTCAACGCCGCGCTTTGCCTCAATACTAGAGCGAAGAAATGAAAACATATACGCCTCTGCCTACCATACATAAGGGATAAAGCTTGAAGCTGAAGAAAAAGCATAAGAACTATACAAGGACGCTACTAGCAATATGAAGATAATAGAGTCTACATAGGTCAACGGATCAAGGAATTAGATCAAGCGTTATATTGATAAAAAATTCAAATTTTTAATCACAGTGGCGTCATATAATATGTAGATTTTAACATTTTGGTTTGATTTTAAAAAAATGTTTTGAGAATATGGTAACGAATATAGAGCACATAGAACAGATGATTGTTATATAAAATATTATTAATTCTCGAGGCTGCGTAAAGAGTGATGGAACTCAACGCTGCGCTTTGCCTTCTTATCATAGCGAAGAAATTAAAATATTAAATAAGTCATACCCCCGAATGGAAATCGAATCAACGACCACCGCGTACAGTCGTACGCTTGTTCTTCTGCGCCACGACGACCTCATATATTTTGTACTAAAAAGTTTTATATAACGAAAAATGACGAATTTAGCATAATTTGGGAAAAAAATAAATGGAATAAATATACAATTGGTGGAATTGGAATTTATTTTGTTGTATATATGCTGTAGTTCTGTATTCCATTGTTTCCGCGTTTAATGATACCGAAAAATATGGAAAACATTTACCGTTATAAATAAAAAAAATTGTAGTAATTTTTAACTGTCAACATTTTCAAATAGAAAGTTAACTTTTTATATAGTTAAGTTTTAAATTTATTTCTTAATATTTTTTTATTCATTAAAAATAATATTTTGGTTTCGGCCTCACAGAGATTTTCCACAGATTGCGGGTGCCAAATTTTGTCTACCAGAACGGTGTAAATAAATTAAATATCATATTTTTCCTCAGCTATAATCGAACCTACAACCACCGCGTTTACAAACGCTGTTCCACTTAACCACGACGGCATATACTTATATATTAAATCATCATATTGACAAGTGAATACAGCTATATGCGTATATATTATAATTTTACAATAAATAATATCCTACAGTCATATATTTTGCCATAATTAATAAGGTACGCGAAGTATTCACGCGAAATTTCCTTTTAATTTCAAAATTACCTCTATGAATGTATATTATTAACGCACTTACGTATTAACTTTAACTGGCCGTGACCGAAGCGATGTTTAATTATTTCTCAGAACGAAAAACGTTAATTCTTCTTTATTTTTCTTACAATATATTTACTAATTTTTTTTTTTTGCATATAAGAGCCAGGAGGCAAAGAAGAAGATTTTTCTTGTTTTTGTTTGAATAATAATTTTGAACCACAGCCTTCTGTAATTCAAAATTGTTATTCAAACTCCGCTTGAAAAAATAATTATATATTTTTTTAACATTTTAATGTTAAAAAAATATATAATTATTTTATTTTATTCGACATTTAGGAAAGAAAAATACTTATTTATAAAACATGAAAATTTGAACGTACGGGACTCGAACCCGCGCCTCCTGGAAACCGACCAGGTTATTCATTCTCTGAATCACTTTCGATCTTATGTGAACATTATAATGATGTGTGAACTAGCTATAAAATTTCAATATGGAGTCCCTAATTACTATATTAGTTTTAAGTTTTTTAATCTTTAAAAATCTAAATAAATAATAGATATTAAAAGGACGTTTTAAAATTTATCTTGATCTTGAAAAGGTTAGGCGTTCTTGAAAATAAATAAGGAAATCTTTTAAACAAAACTAAAGTTGCAACACGTGGCGGCAACCGGAAGTAGATAACATCAACTCAGCAAACTAAGTTACAATATAACAACGTCCTATATAAATATAATTTATAAAAGAAAATCCACTTTAATCAATATATTCTAATTGGTATTTCGATACCTAGGTACAACCTACGCTACTGTACTAAATAATATATAAACATTTACTGAACTTGCTCTAAGAATAATAGAAAATATTCAAATATAAAAATAACAGTAAATAAACTTACCAAATTCCTTAGGTTTCTTTGGATTCAAGCCCATAAAAGTGGCTGCGTTCACCAATCCGACTATCAAAACTAAACACACTATCCTCGATATCATCTTAGTCATTTATTATTATGATTATTAATAATATATATTTTTTAAAAGTGTTAACGTCAAGGACTATACGAATTCTGTTCAAGACTGGTCGGTTAGCTATCAGACCCTTGTTTTTATTGACATTCAGCTGGCGACACATGGGCGACTGTTATTATTATAAATAATAATTATTATATTGTTTACAATTTAAATTTGTATAAATATTTCGTAGAAATTTTATTTTTTGGTTAGGATTTTTTTCTAAAGTATTATGAGTGATACATTATAAAGCTATTTGAGAAAAATGGAATGGAAGTTGTGAAGCAGGAGCACAAAATATGACTGTAAACTGAGTGGTTGTGGGTTCGATCCCCACTCGAGGAAATGAAATATTTATTTGAAATTTATATTTCCATTTCTTCGCTCTGGCGTCGAGGCAAAGGGCGGCGTTGAGTTCCGCCACTCAACACGCAGTGTCTCCAGAATTGGTCTCGAGCTTTTTCTGAAACTCAAATTTAGGTTAGCCAAAGCCCTATCATCTGATACTTCACTTGAACTAGCGGCCTAAATACCAAATTTTGCTCCCCTTTTAAGGTCTTAACCACAAATGTATAGTTTTTAGATTTTTTCTGAACTATCTGTAGACGCTTACTGCCAAATTTCATAATTCTAGTTAACTGAAAGTACCCTATGATTTTTAATTCCATTTATAGTCTCGAAATACGTATTTTTTTTGCCATATAAACAGCCATGTCCTTTTTTTAAGTAAATGTGGAAATTCGATTTTTTCGGGAAATCATTGGACCTTAGAATTGAGTATATGGCTTGAATTTCAACTCGATATCTCCTAGAGTTCCTGAGACAAAGGTTCTTGACAGACAGACGGACAAAGTAATCTTATAAGGGTTCCGTTATTCCTTAAAAGGTACGGACCCTAAAAAAATATCAAACTAATGAAATTTGTGATAATTATTTTTCTATTTATTATTAAAGTCGGTTAATGTTGGAGTTGATGCCACTCAGTGTTTTAGTAGGTGTAAAACGGGATCCTATTACTAAGATCGCTGTTTGTCTGTCCGTATGTCTCCAAGGAGAATTTCATAAATCATATTAGGTAGACAGTTAGAATTTTCAGACGATATATTGCTATAAAAATAAATAGCATAAAATAAATTTAAAAGGGAGCTCTCATACTACAGACGTTTGCCGTAATTATAGATAATAAAACGAAATCCTTCGTACGATTGTTACTTAGTCGGTTTTTTTTTTTGTTAAATACTATTTAATTATATTAAGTTGTATTAAATGTCTTTAGAATTCTACTTTTATCTTAACTAGACCAATCCATCCATGCATACAAAAAGAAAAGAAAACTACATACAGTTAAATTAATAATCTCCTTTTTTTAAAAATTGGTAAAAATAATTTTCAAGCATAACTATCAACTCAAAAACAAAAAAAATGATAAGGCCTTGAAAAGCGTTACATTTTTTACATCACATGTGAGAAACGTAAAAATATACGTAAATAATAAAATACAATATAGATATATCAATATTATAACACAAAACCGTTCAGACAATGTCTAATTTAAATTTTTATCAAGGAAATCATTTAAATTATTCATAATTATTTAAAAATTTAGCAATATGTTTATCGAATAATTCGCGATTTTATAATTTATGAAACTTGATTCTAAATAATGACAATAATACGCCTATTACAACAACTGACAATTCTTCAAAACATCTCAATTAATAATAATAGCAACGTCCTTCCTAAACATCTAACCGTTTTATTGTAGTTAAAAGGTTAAAAGTTTTACTTGTTAGCATGATAAAAGATTTTATTATCATTTTAGAACTACTGGTTATATTAAAATTTTTGAATAACGTATATTAACGTTTTTATTTTAATTATGTAGGGCAAAGTTTCGATTTATTCAATTTTATTTTGTATACTCGAGTAAAGGATTAAATTTTAATTTTTTACCCTGTAATTTATATATTTTTGGAATATATATATTTTTAACCCTGCACACAGCATAATTAGCAAAAGGAACCCGGGAACCTAGTATTGAGATACTCCGTTCCTACTAAGACACTTGTGGTGTTTGGTATTGCGTGTTGAGTAATGGAACTCAATTGGAAATCGAACCCAGAGCCTGACGCGTTTACCATCCCACGAATTCACCCACATAGTAAATATTTTGTTTACATACACTACAATAATCCAATAATATTAAAAATATTATACAAACTCACCTAAATAAAAATTACCCGTTAATATCATAATATTAGCATATTTGATTATCCTTACTAAGATTACAAATTTTCAAGGATAATAATACCATATAAATTTAATGACGTAGCATTGTCGCGTCGTGTGTAGATGCCCTTACGAAGGACGCTCGACAGTGGAATGCGAGGTTTTGGGAATTACTAGTGATTCATCTTATCGATGTAAACAAAAATGTCAAATTTTTATTATTATATATATTTTTTTTTACTACAGATATACACTATATCCGCGTGCTCGTCCTTAGATCCGCGGCGGATGATACGAAGAGTTCTATTGAAATATGTTGTACGTAATATATTAAATTATTCGAGTGATGTAATTTATTTTTGCAGTCATTGTTACGGTTTGTGGTCAGTCGTTGGAAACGAAGCCGCAACCTATCAACGCGATTGGTTGTGGGTTCGTTTTCCACTCGAGGAGATGAAATATTTAATATTTTAATTTCCTCGCTCTGATAATGAGGCAAAGTGAGACATTGAGTTCTGCCACTTAACACGCAATGGCTCCAGAGTTCGGCAGATAGTGAGGAATGGAGTGTCTTAACACTCGATTCCTAGGTTTTTGCTCTATCTGCTCTATCCTATGCGTATATAGCGTGAAGCTAAAAAAAATACGCCTTCTGCGAGATATTATACATAGACTAAATTAGTCGGCCTAATCTTCATTTACTGTCCACTTCGGTTTATATTTTTTGTGCGTACCACCGCCGGGTGGCCCCCTATTCCCACAATCATAAACAGACGATTGCATTAAAATGATTAATATGACGTTTCAATGTTTTTTAAAATTCAAACCATGAGATCCTGATATTAGAGCGTTCAAACAAAACAATTTTTCAGCTTTACAATATTATTATAGATGTATATCGAAGTGGATAGATAGAGGAGTAGAGTAGAGTGTATAGATAGAGTAGAACTGATTACACAGTTCTTCTACAATAAAATAAAAAAAATATCAAAGATTTGACAAATTATGTATATATTATTTATTATTTACAAGTAAACATTGTTCTATTTATTACACACCCATAAGAGTTATACGAGAGAAATCGCAATGCCCAAAAAGCATAAGAAAAAACCCAGAATATAACTAAATAGCTTGCATCCGTCTCGACCGCCGACCGAAACCCAGAAAGAGTGAAATTTATAAATATTTATAGCAATAATCTGAGTTGTCATAAAGAACTGTCATAATAACAGTATATCACACCGACGCACTTTCTTTACCATCTTTATTATGTTTTATAATTATTTTTTAAGTGATTTTTTTGTTATTTGATTAATTTATTTAAAACAAAATGCTTTACACGGATCCCATAGCAGTAGGATAAGCAAAGATAGTTTAGTGTTAAGACATTCTGTTCCCCACTTTCCCCCATATTTTTAGGACATTGCATGCTGAGAAGCGGATATTAACGCCGCGTTGTGTTTTGTTACTAGAGCAAGGAAATCGAAATATTCAATCTCCGTGTGGGAATCGAACTCAGAATCATCGCGTTTACAGTCAGATGTTCCGCAAAAACTAATAAAATAGTTTGTTGTATTAAAGAAGAAATTCTCGTAGTTAACATTTGATAAGGTATTAATTAGGCAAAAAAATATTCATTAATGTGAAACTTTTTTTTAATATATTTATAGCTATAATTATTACTTACATCAAATTGAGACTAGGTGTCAGCGAATGAGTTCGATGCGCAGGGACACAAGGATCCGACTGTACACGCGAGAGGCTGTGCGTTCGATTCCCACTGGATCTAATATCTAATATTTTCATTTCCTCGTTCTGGTCACAAGGCAAAGTCCCGTCACTTAACACGCAATGCGTCCAGATTTCGGCAAAAAGTATCTTAATAAGATCGGAATGTCTTAACACTAGGTTCCCAGGTTCCCTCTGCCCACACTGTTGAGAGATACCGGCGTGAAAATTTTAATAAGACTGATCTGTTGCGGTAGAAAGTTAATTAGTTACATAACTTAATTGATTTGATTTGTGTTGTATAAAATAAAAATATAAAGAAAACAAGGGTAACAAGAAATATGGAGGTTATTATAAGAAATTGCGAAAAAACTTTTACTTACTCAATAAATTTGAATGCTTAAAATAATTTATATTTTTTATATAATAAATTCCACGACAGAGCTTGAAATGAGTTAAAAGTGGAAACCAGAATAATTTGTCTTTAGATTATCTGTAAGAAGAAACAAATATGCAAGATTTTTTTTTCTAATTCAAGCATTCAAAAAAACTGACCGTAGGTGGTAGCGGTAGGTGCAGTAAGTTCTAGTATACATAGAAATGATTAACGTTATATTGTAATGTTGTCTTTAGCCTCGATATGTAGTCCACATATCCACGTATCCATCTGAACTAAATTTTATATTACAATCGAACTAGGAGTTCCTGAGATTAGCGTTCTAAAGACATACTCTTCAGTTTTATAATATTAGTATAGATCAGAATCATTTAAAAATGTAGATAATGTATATTTTAATTTTATTGAGGCCAGTCGTGGCGCAAGGGTACAAAGCGTGACTGTGAAATCGACTAGCTGTGGGTTCGACCACCACTCGAGGAAATGAAATATTTATTTACATTTATATTTTTATTTCGCCGCTCTGGCTCCAAGCACGCATTCAGAATTCGGCGGAAAGTGGGGAACGGAGTGTCTTTACACTTGGTTCTCTCTGCCCCTCCTGCAGTGTGCGGGATACAGCGTGAAACTGATTAGATTTTTTATATATATTCAACTTTATACAATAGTAGCAAATAAATACTAAAGTAAATAGTAAACATCCGCTTGAACATTTTAATGGAATGCGTTTTTTTCTCTTGGACCCTTATTTTTAAACCAAAAAAAAACGAAGCAAAGTCCGGTTTAAAATTGGCATAATTTCGAGTTTGAGGACCGCTACTTAAATTGTGTGTTTGTTATGTTTATTTAAAAAAGTGAACATTTTTAAAAATACATAGCAGAGTTGAGGGAACTCGGGAACTTAGAGGAACCTTCCTTTCCCTACATATAGAGTTTCTTTTTTTAGTTTCATCACCAATACTTTGGTATACCAAAGTATTGGTGATGAAACTAAAAAAAGTTGTTTCTTCCACTTGTTTCTTCAGTTTTATAAAACTGAAGAAACAAGTGGTGAGACACTCAGTTTTCGCTTTCAGTTCAAATTTAAGACCTTTGCGTGAAGAATAGCGGAACTCAACGCTACGCCTCGTCTAACCAGAGATAAGCCAGACACAGATAAGCTTCATTAATTCATATAGTTAAGAATTTATTTTGTCAATTTTAGCATACTTTGCAAAAAAATTTACATTAAAATGTTGGCGCCATATATATTTGGCATAACCCATGTCGTTTACAACTTTTTATAGATATCACGATCATATTATACGCTGTTTTCAAATTCTTGTTGGAATTCCTATCAAGGAAAATCGTTCAACCTGGCAAGTTCGGTCGCTAGCTATATTTTAGGAGTCTTGTATATTTTTTTCTTTTTGTTTTTTTTTGGTTTTTTAGCTTAATACTATAGTGTGCAGTATGCCTAGTGTTATGACACCCCATTCCCATTAAGCTTCCGTTCCCAGCTCGCTGCCTGATTGTCGAGGCATTGCACTCGAACCGCGATTTGGCTCGTTACCAAAGCGAGGAAATAAAATTATTAAATATTTTATTCCCCGAGTGGAAATCGAACCCACAACCGTCGTGGTGTGCCGCTGTGCCACGATGGAGTTCTTTATTCGATCTATCTATCAATATGAGTCAATGTAATAAACATTGGTATATATCATAATTTAATCAGAAACGGAAGTCTCTTAACACAAGGTTCCCAGGTACCCTCAGCTTACACTGCTATGTGCAAGCGAAACCGTCAAATTAAAAAAAAATACAATGTTATTACATAAAACAGTAAAATAAATTCAACAAAAGAATCCTAAAATTTAAAAGGAATTCGATGTAAACGATTGAATTTGGCATTGCCTTTAACGCTTACCTACTTATGTTTAAAAACTGGCTATATTTTTCCTTTTTTTTTAAATATTCGTGTCGGTTTAATTTATTTTATTATCTTAACGACATATCATTACTTTTTTAACAAATAAAGAAGAGTGATATACTTCTTTTTATATTGACACTAGTATATGTTAGCTATACTCGTATATTACTCTATGCTCCGATAACCAGGTTTATATTGGAACATGAGAGACGGAATATTTTAACATTAGGTTATATCCACCTATCCTGATATGCGGTATAATCCGTGAAACAGGGAAAAATAACATCTCAATTGCACCACGCCAATTTCTATTAATATGTAGGTATATTTAATTATTTTCTTATGTATATTTAATTATTGTTTTTATTTTCTTGCTTTGGTGTTGAGACAAAGCGTGGTGTTGAGATCCGCCACTCAACACACAATGCCTCCACGTCAAAAGCGGACTATCCTAATGCTAGTCTTCCTCTGCCTACCCTCCTACAACGTAAAGTTGACACAAAAAACATATTTTTCTATAAACTTGAAAGAGTCACTCTTATTTTCTAATGGCGGAAACTAACGCCGCTGTTTTTCTTACAATAATTTTTTTCTTTTTTTCACAAATCAATCATTTTTTTTAGCTTCCCGCATATAAACGAGTGGGCAGACCTAGTGTTTAGACACTTCTGTCCCACACTTTCCCCCAAATTCTGAAGACATTGCGTTTTGGATAGCACGACTCCCTTTACCTCGTCACCAGAGCGAGGAAATGTAAATCAAGTGGGAATCGAACCTACAACCTGTCGTATTTACAGTCGCACTCTTGTAGCCCTGCGCACCGACTGGCGTCTATATGAATATTCTACATACAATTTATTATCACAATTATCCACGCTCATTTCTTTCTTTGTTACTTGACTTACATCTTTGTTTATATTTACATAAATGGTATTCTAATACAAAAGAATAGTTATTCATTTTCTACTTTACTATAGAAAGGAATAGAGATAATTTTCTAGGAAAACATTATTATTTATAATAAAATATATATTTTCATTATATCTTAGAATTTTCTACGTAATTCTCTTCTATCTATATACTTCCTGTTATCGTGTATGGTTCAGAATGAATACGACTAATATTATTACACACGTTAAACTAAGAAGCTACTAGAAAAACTTGGGCGATAGAACTATTTTTTTTATTATTTTTTTTTAGAGTTTTCTTCTGCAGGTAGCTGAGGGATATATTTTTAAAATGTTATTCCACATTTAGATTAGAAAAATACTTCATATAAAACATGTAAAAATTGAACCCGCAACCTCATGGAAACAGTCTAAGCGTGTTTACCACTAAGCCATTGTGTATACGTTTTCATCAAGCAACGTTGAAATTCTTGTACGCTTGTTTAAACTTATTTATATTGTTGATCTTAAGTTACGTAAAAAAATAACATATGCAATCTAATTGTTATAAAAACATTTAATCCCACACCGTTCAATCATTTTTCAAGAAAAAAAATTGTATCTTTGTTATTTTTTTTAGCTTCAAGGTCCATCCCGCAGCATAGGCAGATGGAACCTAGTGTTAAGACACTCCGTTCCTCGAAGTCACTCCGTGTTGACTGGTGGAACTTAATACCGAGCTTTTGCATTGGTGCCAGAGCGAATAAAGGAAACTATAAATAAAAAATAATTAAATAACCCGAGTGCGGATCGAATCCACAACTGTCGCGTTAAAGTCACACCCTTGTGCCCCTGCGCCACGACGGCCTCAGTTTATAAAGAAATTTTGTCACAATATGTTTATCTGTGTATAAATACTTCTATATAAAATTTCACTATAAACAGATTGATGAACTTGACCATTTAAAGGTACGATAGTAAACAAATACCAATCATAATAACATAAAATATAGAATGTGAGGATTGATTGAAATTTACATATAAAGGCGACGTGGAAAATCCTTATAAAAGCAACAATGGCGCCTAAAAAGATATTACGTAAATGGAATGCGAAATGCTAATTTTGTTCCAAATTATACATTTTAAAACGCTATGAATAATTTTGAGAAATACTCGGACGTCGATATGTTTGTTTAATCATAATTTATGTGTGTATCTCGTATTCGGCAGGGTAGGTAACAAGGAAACGGGGAACCAAGTAAGTTAAGTTCACTCTAGTTTCCTTTAAGACCCTTTCTTTCGTCATTTTCCGTTAAATTCTTAAGACATGGCGTAGCGGAACTCGACGCCGTGGTTTTGCCTCGTTACCAGAGCAAAGAAATGGAAATTAATGTTTCATTTAGTCGAGTGGGAATCGTACCCACAACCTGTCACATTTTATATTTGTATATTATTTAACATAGAAAATCAAGCAGGTTCAAATTTTTACCCGCATAGTGTGGTGGACAGAAGAATCGTAACGTTAAGACAGACGTTAAGAAGATGACTTTTCGATATTTTTTTCGAATCACTGTGTTGAATTGCGAAAATAATAATTCGACCAAAAGAAGTTCTTCAGCTTGATTAGCTTCACGCTGTATCCCGCACATAGTAGAAAATTCTACTCAATTTTCGAAAGGACGAATCCCAAGAAAATAATGAAAATAATTCATATCCCCGTGTGGGGATCGAACACACCACCGTCACGTTCACAGTCAGGTGTAATGCTACAACACGATGGCTTTTTTAGTATCTTGATTTATGATATTTTACATTAAATATCACACTTTACCTAACAAAATCGATAAATATTTTGTTTAAAATAAAATTTTAATTGGTATTTAAGGACTTTATACGTTTGAACAGCATTTCGGCCATTTATACACGTCATTGGGGTAAACCAAAGGATAGATCTATCATAAATTAAAACAAATTTATGCGTTTAATAAAAAGTTATATAGTATTTTTGTCTAGCACTAACTAATTGTTAATAAAAATAGAGTATTATCGATTATTGACATTTATTGTTATGATACACAGTACGATTGACGAGTCGTGGCCGCTGTGTTAGGTTTTGTAAATATTTTTTCTTTAATTGTATTATACACTCGGGAAGAAAATAATCAAAAATAATAAAGTCAAATCTGCGCAGCCATCTCGCTCAGCCATCTTCAAAGCGGCCACGACTCGTCGACCGTACTATATATATCTCCATAAATACTGGTCTACGTCCTTGACAATGTATATATTATTGTAAAACGTGATCACACACGAGTTTAAGGAAAACTAGCAATAATCAAAAAGTTTATATTATTAACATTTTAAGATAGCATTTTTAAATTCCACAATTAAAAAGGATAAATACTTTTTTAACATCATAAAAATTCCAAAATATTTTTAAAAAGTATCTATGTAAGTATATAAGTATATCTATTATTTTAATAGTTTTGTGGTTTCACGCTGTATCCCGCACACATGAGGGTAGGCAGAGGGAACCTAGTGTTCAGACACTCCGTTTCTCATTTAATTTAGTTTTGTAAATGGTATACAATTTAAAAAATTACATATTTTTTAAGGTGTTTCAGTTATTGTAAATTTTCTTGTTAAAATACCCATTTTTCTGATCTAAATCAACATTTTAAAGGTGAATTATGCTATTTCAAAGACTTAGAGACTCTACTTTAATTTTTTATTGTTTTCTTTATTAAATCAATTTTTGTATTCTGGATGTAACAAAATATAAAATGGAGAAACTCAATACAACGCTTTGTCTTGTTATCAGAGCGAAGGAA
>DWAP01000348.1:0-22721 GCA_018230625.1 Heliconius eleuchia
TATATATATATATATATATATATATATATATATATATATATATATATATATAACGCAAACTTGCATTCCTCTAAACGTAACGTAAAATATTTATTTTAACAACGTAAAATATTTATTTTAAAAATACCTTATTGACCACATTACCGTTACTTTAAATAGAATAGTTCGACTAATATGAACAACGAGATGTTTCGTTAGTTTCTATTCTTTTCATATATTTATATTACACTATTTATTTCTTTATTATGATTTTTTTTTATATTTTACTGCATTTCTTCACCTCTCCCTCCTCTCTAAAAAATGTTGAAAATGCGCAAAAATAAATAATCTAAAGGCTTTAAATATCCACTACCATCAATTTGTCGCAAATTTATAATAATAAGCCCATATTTAGTCGTTGTAAGGTGTAGGCGATTGAACTTACTAATAACTATTATTTTGCTTCGATCCGGATGCGATTTTCTGACAACATTCCTTTTGCATGAACGTTATTTGCGTTTGTATCATTGAAGATAATAAAACGAGAAATAAACTCAAATACGTGAGGTAGGTTATATTAGTCATAGTCATTGATCCAGATGGTTTACCGCAATATGCTATTCTACGAAAAATATAAAAAACTTGAACTCTAAATTTTAAGAAAAAAAAAAGAAATGTACTTTAAATTTTAAGAAACTGTTTTACCTGCTTACACTTGAATGATGATGATGATGTTGTATAAAAACTAAAAGTAACACGGTTTCTAGCCCATAAAACGTACACTAGTATGTGGCTTGCTACTTAAATAAAGTAAACATACGGACTGGCAGACGAATTTACAAAGGTTCCGTTTTTCGCCATTCGGCAACGGAACGCTGAAAAAACGAATTTATGTATTTTTAGACTCATTTCCTAGACACTTAAACAGTTTGTTTTTTACAAATAAAAAAATAACTATTCATCAAATAATAAATATCGTTAAAAGTTTTCATAAAAATTATTAAGTAATGTTCTCAATATTGTAAAAATTTAAATAAAGCTGAACTTACGTGATAAATCTTTCAAAATTCTTCAAACATTACATCATTAAATATTGTAGGTGTTAAGTCACTATTAGGATTTAGGTAGGTATGTTCTTGTAACGTTACAAAACCGTATGAAAGGCACATAGGCGCGTTAAATATATTAATTCTAATATTTGTATTTGCTATAAACCATTAAATGAAGCATTTCTAACTTGAAGCACTATTAATTAAAATAAGTTAAAAATATTGTATAAAAAAAATTGTTATAAATTTATTATTATTTTATAACATTATTTTAATTAAATTATAAATTTATTTTTATTTAAAAAAGGACCGGATAAGAAATTATACGATTTTTTTTAAAAAATCGCTGTGTAATTATAATATGCTCTTATGCTCTTAGCCTTCCTTAATACGTCTATATTACAAAAATTTTATAACACCATTATGGCTTTTGGTGTCTAAAGCAGATGATAATAGAAAGTACCTAAAGTAGATGATAATAGAAAGATCCCTTTAAAATTCTTGTTTATAAGATGATACTTCCAAGTTATTATAATAACCTTCTAATACCGTTTAAGTTTCGTTCTTTTTGAAACATTTTTGGTCATTTTATTATCATTATTATGAAAATAGCATCATGTTACATAAACCGAAAAGAATAAAATTTCGTAAACTAGCTCTATACTAGTAACCAGTATGAAGGTGAATTACATATATAAAATTGCAAGTGGGTGATGATTTACGGAATAATAAATCCTTCTACGTGATAGGCACCTATTATTTTTTATTTTTTTAATTGCTTATATTAGTTAGAGGCCAGTCGTGACGCAAGGCACAAAGTGTGACTATAGGCGCAACTGGTTGTGGATTCAATCCACATTCGAGGAAATGAAATATTTATTTAAATGTATATTTTCATTTCTTCGCTCCAATGTAGAGGCAAAATCCGGCGTTGAGTTGCGCTACTCAATAAGCAATGCCTCAAAGTGAAAAACGGAGTGCCTTAACATTATGTTCCCTATGCCTACCCTGCTGTGGTTCAGAATACAAAGTGAAGCTGATTTTGATTTTTGATATATTTTTTTCGTTAAAACTACATTAAGAGGTAGTTTTTACAAAACTACATTAAGAGTAACAAAACAAGGTTATTCATTCCGTCATAAGATTCTGTGTCCAAAAAAAGTAGAAATCACACGGTGTTTGTGTAAGCCGTCTTAATGTCTAATTAAATACATGTTTACGGTATCATCATTTTCGCATTTTCTTTTATGATGAAAAATATAAAAAAGTATAATTTTCTTAATACGTTTTGTCACTGACCTCGTATTCGTAAAAAAATATATATATTTGGAAAGAAAAATAATGACACAAAATGACATTTGTATTTTAAAAATGACTAAATCTGTAGGGTGCTTAGAAGCAAGCAAAATGGCCAGTTCTTTTTTAAAACTATTCCTTCATATACCTATACTTTCTTTTATTCGATTTATAATATTTTTGTATAAATTATTTTATTTACCTAAATAGATTTTCTCTTAATAATCTACGTACATATTTTTATACAATAATTATACTGAATAAATGTTAAGTTTACAGACCAATAAAAAATATCACTCATAGTATTCTTCTAGAAAGTCAGCAGCAAGTCATTGTAAAGTGTTTATTAGTGGAACTCCATAAAATGTGTAATCATCGATAAACTGACGAATGAAATGTTTCACCGTCATTGTTATACTTGTTACTGGAGGTAAGTTAACACATTCTAAGACATTTTTAAATACGATACGAGAAACTCTCGGTACATATAAGAAGTTTGGTGAATAGTAAAATTCGCACTATGGCATCAATGCTGGTTTATGGGTTAGATGCTTCAGAAACGTGTAAACGCCTAATTTTTGACGAAGCCCTGATGAACCACTTTGGAGTCATAGTGGATGGATCAGAAGAAATACTACTGATCGGAGATATGAACCAACTCCCCTATATTGACCGAGAGAATCTCTTCGATGTTCTACCGTAGTAGTCTACTCTGGTATATACTCCTACTACGCCAGCACCACGAGTCTTCAGGGAAACCCTCTAATAATTGGAATCGAATCGACTTATTCCTAGGTTTTCTCTATTTACCGCAGAAAATTTAAATAGATTAGTATCAAAATCGAGCAGATCGCTTATTTTATGAAAATAAATGTTGAAGACAAAAAAACGATAATTAAGTCATTTAAATGCGGAGTATTTTACACCACATTACGATGCATTCATATGAATATTCAAGACCATGACTGTAATTAGCTTAGGAGGAAAAGAAAAGTTGTATGACAATAACAGTGGGTGTTTGACACCTGTTTATGAGTAAGAAAGTATTTTCCTTGTTTCAAACAAAGTTTTTATTTTCTAGTTAATATACAATACATTCACGTATGGAGTGACTTATGAACACTATTTCGATATTAAATCCAAATATGCTTGAAAGTATCAAGGAAAATAATATCATTTACAAGGTTGTATATGTTTCTAAAGTACTTCCTCTAATATCCCGCGTAATACACAAATCCTTGCATTTTGCAATATTAGTCACGTTCAAGTTCATAATGTTTGTATTGAAATCTGCGGTTTCAGGTTTACCAAAGGGCCGGGCATTGACCTTAAGGCGCCGGCGCGCATGCCGCAAGTAAAAATAGACCGCAGCCTGCGCACGCGTTTCAAATGTACCTACTTGCTAATCGGGAATGCATGAGCGAGGAATGCTTCGGGCCCTAGAAATTGCGAATTAATGCGCTTTAGCTTCTTTATGTATTTAACGTATTTATAAACCTTTAATTCTGAGATCGATCTTGAGATGCCGTTTTCATTCATAAATTTTATATGTATTAATGAAAAGGGCATCTCAACATTGATCTTAGACTTAAGAGTGATTTACAAATACGGGCCTAAGATGTCAACAATAAGTATTATTATGAAAATGTCGAAAACGCATATATGAATACCTCATATCGTTCCTACGACATTTTCTAGCATAATATGAAAAAAACAAAGGCATTACAATATACATAAAATATTATTCAATAGTCACAACGTCGGCTACATACAATCAAAACTGCATTAATAAGTCACGCAATCATCAAAGGGACATCTCGGTTGGCGTGACGAAAGGCAATGTCACGTAACTTATACATAACCGTCTCCAATTAACATACAAAGGCCCTGGTGGCTCGCCCACTGAGGCTTGGGCATAATCAACTCTCGACTTGCCTTTTAAGGCTCTAGATCTCAGTCAATACCTTTGAGAAACTTATCTAACTCCACAATAGGCTGGTTCGAATACGTCGATGGTAATTTCGATGATAATAATAAACAATGCTGAATAGCCGCTGTGTATGATGAAAGTTTGACATTTGATGTATGTATGTGATGGTAAAGATCTCAAGTTGTGGGATCAATTCCCACTCGAGGAAATGAAATATTTAATATTTTCATTTCTTCGCTCATCGTTTTCTTTAATGGAAAGATTCTAATAAATTCAAAACGAAATGACAAAACATTAAAATACAACAATGTTAACTTATCATTATTCGAATTAGTCATGCGTGTGATAGCAAATTACTAACGATGATTACCAGATTTAATTAAAGTCCAAGACCTAAATAGCAGGTACCAAGAAGGTATGAATCAACCAAACTTCGCGTGGACGCATATTTGATTACACGCAAAGTAAACCGGTAGTATTGAGGTGAGGGTCTAGCTCCCAAAACATATCGTCAAAGACACGCAGCTAATGACGCTAAACCGGTTAACCGGTGTTTTAGAATACCGTAAAGCCGTTCCTGAAGAAGAATATAGTTATTACAATTATAATCTAAATTTATTAGAGTGGGGATCGAACTCACAGCCAGTCGCGTTTACAGTCACACACTTGTGCCCCTGCGCCACGACTAGCTTTATAAATAATAATCTTAAAAAAATGTATATTAAAGCGAACATTGTAACTACGATATTTTTTTTCAGCTTCATGCTGTATCCCGCATATACCGAGGTATACAGAGGGAACCTAGTGTTAACACACTCCGTTCCTCACTTTTCTCTGAATTTTTGAGACATGGCGTGTTGAGTAGAGGAACTCAACGCCGCGCTTTACCTCGACACCACAGCCAAGAAATGAAAATATTAATTACCAATAAGTCATACTCTCAAATGGGGATTGAACCCTCAACGGTCACGTTTATATTCATACGGTTATGCTACTATGCTATATATATGTATATAAAAAGATATTGAATTTCCTTTGCAATTATATTATTATGGTAAATAGAAATACTGAATCACTCTCACGATGTGTCTAAGCAATTAGAATCAAACGACATGAGTAAGTATCGAGAGATTTTAATTTCACGCCAGTTATTTCTTGACGATTTCATTATATGTGAATCATATGATCTGAATTTTCAAGAGAACAATGGCGATCTCACGGGTTGTCTCAGCGTGTACAGAGGTCTGGTTCAAGGCTTAAATTGCTCTTTGTTTAGTCTATATTTTCCTATTCATTAGCTGATGTCACGAGTAAATCATGTGTGGAACTCTGTGATAACTTAAGTAGCACGTTGTGTTACATAAACCTAATCTACTAACAATGTAAATTGTTGTTGCAATATACTCATATAAATATTACTTTTGAATGATACAAATTTCGCATATTTTATCAATAAAACAATGTTTTATAGCTGTATACATTATATTATGAAAATATCGGCATATTATTATTCACAATACATGTACACGGGTATTTGAATAACATAGAATCATCATAATCATCATTTTTATAAAGTAATACAATAAAAAATGAGTTTTATATATGTGATGATGATATTTGCATTTACATTTAAATTTTCGAAATGCATTTCATACGATACATGCGTTGATATTTCATTTATCTGAGAACAATACTCATAATTAAGTGAATGCACATCGACACCGCCTTTCATAATAAAACAATGGCGAACAGATCGTGTGGTCGATAGACACTGTTGACCCAACAACTTTTTGAGGTTATATTTGAATTACCAAATTGTAATGTATCAGAGCATGTTCGAACAAATCAAAAGCAATTTCAACTTCATTTTCATAAACAGGATTTTAGTTTTTACATTAAGTTTAAATTATTTTGTGTACTCTTTGAAAAAAAAGAATAGAATTCAGAAAGCGTTAATAACCACAGTTTGTTAGTATCGAGTTCAGTAACCAAGTTAAGCTTATATCGATATGTAGATTTCTATGGAAATTGATCTTAACGTCGTCATATCATTGTCGATCTTAAATCCTCTCATCATGGAATAGTAAAGAAATTTTTAAATATAGTTCCATATTTGTTTATATTTATCATCTACTTTATAATTTTTATTATAGCGTCGGTATCATGTTTCGACAGTCCGTCATGACGCTACATCCGACCGTCCGACCCGACGGTCTGGTGAATAGACATGCTCAATGTCATTCACAGGTGGAAATGACATAGTTTACTTTTACTGTGTTTTGCATTAATTAGAGGTCACTACTTTTGTTATTGTTTTTGATAATAAGCTGCTAATTGCCGAGGTAAGTACCGACATTGCGCGTGTGACAGAACTCAACGCCGCGCTTTGCCTCGACACCAGAGCGAATGCCTCCAGAATTCGGCTTGAAGTGACGAGCGGAGTCTCTTCACATTAAGCTCACGCCTATCGCGCTACATGAGAGATACATGCGTGAAGCTAAAACAAATATATAAATATATTTATATTATGTTCTTCATACCTACATTGCATCGTGCGAGAGATATGCGAATGCTGATGGCGCGAAGAAAGATTTCTTTAACTATTAACACTTTCAAAAGTTTGTTCAGAAAGATACTATATGCTGTTACACATATTATCATACATGTTAAACCAATAAGCGTTTATCTTACAAGTTGTTAAATGTGTGTGTATTGTTAAATATTTAAAATTTAGTTATGTTTCGTTTGTTACAGGAATAAATGATGAGTTCAAATATTAAGAATGCAGCGACGTGAATATACAAAATGCTCTCTGAACATATCAATATGCTACATGTAAGTTTTTTTTATTAGTAACAATTTAAAAGTTTTTATTTATTCTCATAAGAAACTTTAATGAGTGACTAAATTCGGATTTTAGTTGGCTTACAAAAGATTTCTTTCCTTTCCGAAATGTATATCAAGAAGTTCAGCGAATTTTAAATTATTTTAGTAATCAATTCCAAGTAGATACTGCAGGTAGCCTGCAGGTAGCCTGTGTAGCTATCTGTACGCAGGACCTGCTTTTTATATATTGCGGCAACTGCAGGTCCTGCGCAAGTGAAAAAAATAAGATTAATTATTAGTATAACATAACATATATATCATAATTTAATTTAAGAAGTAAATTTAAATGATTTCCATTCAAACTTAAATAAATAAGTGGTGAAATTATTTAACATCGAGACCTGACGTTTTGTTTTTAAGGTGGCTAGCGTAGTGTACAGTCGTCTATATAGATTATAGATGACTATACGTTACGGCTAGGCTTACTGCTTATTAAAGTAGGTAATAAGCTGCTCGCTTAATTGGCTAGTCTTATTTTAATAACAATATTTGTGATATATATTTACAGTTATAGTATATTTAATAGAAACTTAGATAATTGTTTTCTTAAGATAAAATTACTATCAATTATCTTTAAGTATTTCTCAGATTTACGAGGTAAAGTATTTTTAATCATTGTCGCTACTATTGATATTATGAGATATACATATTTATTACGTAGGGAAAACAAAGCTCGTAGTTTCTAAATACCTATGATACTAGAATATGTTAAAATTAAATACATAAAATAAATTTATATCACCGTTACTCTACTCCTAAATAAGAATTTTAGGAGAGAAGAAGCACATTTCATGCACAAAAATGGTGTTATATATATAAACAATATTTATGTTTTTATAGTGTTAATAATGTCACAATCGGCACTGGGCTTAGGCGGTGAGCGGCGCTACTCAGTGCCCTCTAATCCCATGATGCATGATCCAAGGGGTATGCACTCTGAAGATCTACACGCTTGGTCCATATACAGGTATATACGTTAAAAATGTTTAAAAATATGCAAAGTCTTACTTGAAATTATTGTAAATTAATTAGCTTTAAGTTGAAGTTTCTCGAGGTTGATCTCTAACCTGTAGAATGAAAGGGGTGCTTTGGACGAGGCGAAAGAGGTATGTAGAGACCATAGTGTTTGACGCTCCGTTCTCTACTACCCCGCTAGGGATACAGCGTGAAGCTAGTTAAGTGTTTTAATTAGTTATAAATAATATTATTATTAGTTATAATTAATATAAAATAAAAAATATACCTATATTTTATAATTTTTTTAGGCAAAATCTAAATTCAGATTTCACTGACAGTGCTCTAGGCAGTACCGACAAAAGTCCCTTGCCTTACGGAAACTTTCAGCTGCGAGATACTACAGTACAATCAATTCTTTCCCACCCTCGATATGGACCCAAGTAAGTATCAATATCCTGTCATTTCAATTAGCAGTAAATAGAATGTTGCTTAACCTTCCCAAATTACAGACTTTATTTTATTCAAATAATAATTAATGTTCAATAATATCTAATTTAATAATGCAGTAAGCAGTTTCAATTTTAATGTTTCCACTATTAAAATTAACTAGGACTTGATATTGTATGAAATATTTGAGTACCTTATGTGTTTTACGAATTATTTTATTCGTGCGCGTGTGAATTTCATTCACATAAAAATTCGTTTTCCCATAAAGTTTATAGAGTATTATTAATTATTAACATAAATGGCCAGTGGGGATATCTAAATTTTTAAATAAAAGAATAGAAATATAAATTATTATGTTATACGTATATAAAACATATAAATTACTACGCCGACTTTAAAATGGAAACATTTTGATCCTGGATTACTTATAGAATATAACTGAAAAGAAAAAGGAGGACTATTATTAAAAGATTCATATATCATACGAAAAAACATCAATTTTATAATGTAAATTATATTGACTTCTCTTGTGAATAGATTCTTCCTGTTTCCCCCGTGAAAAAGATGAAAATTAATAGCAAAGAAAAATCTCATTTTCATTGATTTTTATAATAATTTTTTTTTATGTAATACAAAAATATAAACAAGAGGATGTATGTTTCAGATCAGCGCTGGGCTCTAATATGTACACATACCTCAAGTTCGGTTTGCCGCGCGTGTTCCCTCCAAATCACAATGGCTCGCAGAGGTCTGGAACACCGAAACCGAAAACGTCGATAGGGAGCGGCATGAAATCTGTTCCAAGGTATTGTTGTTTCATTGTTATTTTTATTTATTTGGTTAATTTTCCCTAAAAGACCTTGTAAACAAATTTAACAATTAAATGTTTTTGTTATAATCTGCAATATCGTTCGCATTTGATTTAGTACATTTTTCTACGTAATATTATCGATATATTCGATATATTTTTTTGTTGTTTATTTAATTTAATATTTTTGTAATTGTAATAAATTGTTGATTCATGATAAAAATTTCAATGCAATGAAAAAAGATAACACATTTTTACTTAAAATTGTTAGTTTATATCCAAGTGTAAATTAGGTCCTCATTAAAACATTTTTTTCAATCAGAATACAAAGACAAAGTAGAGGCGTACGTGAGAACTCCTCAGGCTACGATAGTTCGGACAATGAAACGTCTACAAATTACAAATACAGTCGAAAATACAGGTCAGATCCGGATTTTAGGATGCAAAATCTTCATCCGTCATATCAAGTACGTATTTTTGTATATTAAAGTTATATTATTTATTATATAAAAAAGTTAAATATAAAAAAAAAAACTGATTGTTGAATGCTTTTAGTTCTAAATTTTAAAAAGAGCTATATAATTATAAGTTATTAAACTTATACATATGTATATGTATTTGTTTTCAAATCCGGTTCCGATGTTTGCAAAACATCATGCAAACATCTATTGTGCTACAGCAGACATGGTAGAGTGGAGAATTTCGCATTTATTTTATATATTAATCTAAAATATTTGAAACTAATTTATAGTGTATTATTTTAAAGTACACTTGAAAAAATTGTGACGATATTTTTTCTCAACATTTATTTAAAAACAGTTTTATTAAAACGCTACCGTTCCCCGCTGCGCAACGTCGGCTGAAGCCGGCGGCCGGTTTTATATAATAAACCGAATTATTATAATTGCAATAAATTACTTTTATAGAGACATGTATAGCAATTTCAATGTTCATTAATAGTTTCACAGAATAAATTTTATATATTAATAATAACACAGGTTATACATGAGTGTACAAAGATAAAGGATAGAAATTAATTTAAAACTACTACAGATTTATGCTAATAAATAAAATACGCTACATTAACAAATATATTTTTGTAGCATGCCACAGGAGTACCGTTGGTAGCAATGCAGCAAGCGGGTATACGTAACGAGGGGCACTGGACCAATTCTAGGAATAAATCTGTTAGTGAAGCGAATCTATTAGGAATTGAATCTAGACCCAATAGATCTACATATAATACGAACAGGCGGAACAGCGTTGCGGAGTACGTTCCTGATAATGATCATCAAAGGTAGGCATCACAACACATATTATCATATATTGAGAGTAAGAATTGTACATACTATTCGAGAATTAATTCTAATCTAACAATTTTTTGACTTGTTATTCAAGTGAATAAATATAAGCGGCTTGTTGCTTGCGTATTAGTAAATGTATTTCAATTTTTATTACAGTCTATACATATAAAAAAATATTTTTTCTTAAAAATAGGGATAAATTTATACGCGATTTAAAATGAAATAGAGGAGTAATATTTTACTAAAACATTTATGTACAGCTACCTGATGCCGTCTCAGCTCGGCGGCCGCATGTCCAAGGCGGGCAGCCACATGTCGGTGGCGCAGTCCCGCAAGCACTCCACGCTGCGACCCGGGGACCATCTCGATGGATACACCCATTCCGCTTATATTTATCCGAATTATTATGTAAGTCGGATATTATTATAATTTTACGCTGTATTCTGTACATAGCAGAGGTGGCAGAGGGAATTTGAGAATCTAGTGTTAAGGCACTCGGTTTCCTATTAAGACACTACCTACTACATGTTGAGCGGCGGAACTCAATGCCGCGTTACCAGGAAACGGAAATGTAAAATATCGATGCACACAAATATCAATGTGGCTGCACTCGAGGGATTCATTCCCTCACCACAATCACGACTCACGACGGCCTTTAAATTTAAATATTTAGCCTTAAAAAAGAATAGGCACACAAAGAATATCCTTAAGATATTCTATTGTCCAATTTCTGCCAAAAAATATCTAGATACAAAATAACAGCGTTTAACCTGTGGCTTTGTCACCCCTTTTACAAACATGAATAAACTATTCAAATTTTTAGTTAACTTGTGATATTTCTATAATATAAACGTAAGTAAGTAAATAAATTATAACGATTACATCTTTTAGGTAAACAGCCTAGAAATAACGTCTCCAGATAACAAATCAACGTTGTTAGTGTCGGGGCTTAGTTTTGAAGTGAAATCGGGTGAAATACTAGCGGTGCTAGCGACATCGCAGTATGAAGCGACCGGTTTGTTGGATGTATTGGCTGGAGTTAGAAAAGTGAGTGTAGATTTTTTTTAATGTCGGTTTTATATTATCGTATAAGGTATTTTGAATGTTCATTTGATTTTAAGAAAAGTTAATGTTCATTATAAATCGCGTCCTATACCATAAAATTATTAATGACGAATCAACTTAAGATTATAAATTTTCATACTTTCTGAATTCGAGTAAAATTGATTGATGTGATTTATTAAATTCATAGTTTCCTTTTTCCGTGACACTATGTATGTAGCTGGATTGTTGGTCCCAAATATTTTAACTATGCTGTCGCATTCACTCTGCACGCTGCACGTATAAACATTTTAACGTAGCGGGACTCGATCCCGCGCCTCCTGGTAACCGACCAGGTCGGTTTTCTAAATAAGTATTTTTCTTTCCTAAGTCTGGTGTGTCCTTTAAAAATGTTAAAAGTAAAAAATGCATTGTTTTTAGAAATTAACAGGCGACATAGTGTTAAACGGTCAACCAGTAGCCTCATCCACATTACGAAAAATATCAGCGTACGTCCGCAACGACACATCCTTGTGCCCCGCCATGACTGTCGAACATACGTTACGATTCCACGCAGCGTTGAGAAGGCCCAGGAATAATCACGGACAGGTTAAAATGGATGATAGAGATCGGGTAAGTTTTTATAAGTTTATAAGTTGAATTAAAATATGGTAAATGGAATTGGTTTATATACATACGTATTTAACTTTAATAATTTTTAATATATATTTCTATTGAAAACTTAATACATTTAAAAAAATAAGGACTTGTATCATGCACTAAGTTTTGTAGAGAACTCTATTTACCTCCTTTATGATGAATATCTAATTGTTATTTAAATATTATTATACAATATGACTATTAAAACAGATAATTTATTTTATTGATTATTAACTTTCGGAAATTATTCTTTAGATAACTAGATAGATCTTATCATAAAAAAATAATTTTAAAATATTTCCAGATAAACATGTTAATAGAAGAGCTAGGCTTAGAACAAGTTAGAGATACAAATGTGGGACGACTGACTCGTTCTGAAATCCGTAGACTTAACGTGGCCTGTCAGCTACTACTGGACATGGCGGTTTTAATCCTAGATCAGCCCACGAAGGAAATGGATATATTCGATACGTTCTTCTTAGTGGAGTATCTGAGAAACTGGGCCAGTACTGGCCGTGTAGTCATCATGTCGCTACACCCGCCTACTTATGAAATATTCGCTATGCTTACTAAGGTGTGTGTTTTTTTGTTTTTATCCATATTTTTAGAGCTAACGATTAGGTACTTATAAATTATTGTTTTTATTCATTTTAAATCTAAATATATTATATACAAAGTTGAGCATCGTTTAGTTATACTTCTCAATATGTATTGCTCGAATACGTACGAAAGGAAGGAAGGAGAAAATAGTGTTTTGACACTTATTTCTTTTTAGCCTGCACGAGGGATGTAGCGTGTAGCTGAAAAAAACACTAATCATTTTTGTTGTTTGAGCGTATTATGTCCCAAAGTTCTACCTTTTACAGCCAGACCAGGAAAATTATATTTTTTCAAACAACTATTCCTTAGTTTTGCTTTCATATCCATTGCTATTACATACGCTCACCTGTATTGATATTTGAAGTGTGTATTAAATAAAATTCCAAGATATAGTTTTTCATTTCTTTTAATTTTTAACTACTTAAAATAAATATTAAACGATGTATTATATAAATATTGTATAATAATAGTTAATATTTCATATTTCAGGTAGTTTTAATTTCCGCTGGTCGGACCATGTTCAGCGGCTACAGAAGAGACATGTTGCCATATTTTGCCTCAATAGATTATCCCTGTCCTGCTTTTAAGAACCCTTCCGATTATTACTGTAAGTAATAGTTGTTGTTGTTAAGAGTTTAAGAGATAATCTCTCGGGTAGGAGGATCCTTTGCGACTGTAGCAAAACAAGTGTTATGGACTATCTATTCGAAAACTGAACTTACGAACACATACAAATATTAATCGTAATGCCACGAAAATAACATCAGCAAAAAATATAACAAAAAAATAAATAAATAATAATGTTATCATATTTTTATTTTATTTTTGAATTCATCAAACTATGTCAATTATATTGTATAGAACTGAATTTTCTTTATTAGAAAAACGTTCTTCTTTTTTTTTCTTTTAAAAATGAACGTCTCCACTAAATTTGTCTGTGTAAACTTTAAAACTAAAGTTAATATTTAGGTTGTACCCTTAATTTGCGTACGAGTTACGATCTTACTACAAACTTGTGACTCACCTGCACACTAAGAAGTTAGATATTTTTTCGATAAGATCTCACTCTTAACAGCATCACTCACTTTACACTCTGCATTTGCTTTACGGTTTTACTGAGGAGCGTCAAACCGTAAAGTAGAGTGGACAGTTAATCATTTTTTATGAAGAGAAACAATATCGAGTGTTTGATCGTTTTTTAAAGATTCATCATGTCTTATATACACTAGGGATAAAACTCTTCCTACGCATGATCTTTGACACTGGATACCTCGTCCAAGATGATAGTTTAATAGAGTTTTATATAAGTTTTTAAAAATGCTAAATATTGTCACGTTAGATATAAAAACTAGATTGTTAGGTATGCAAACAGGTGGTCAGATAAACTTAATAATTTCAATATCGTGTACTACGAACATAATCTTGTAAACTTTTTTCCTAAGTTTAGAAGAAAATACGTTGTCTTTTATTTTATACCAGTTAAATATCATTGACATAAACGAAACACGGCATTGATTTTCTCCACTAAACACACATTGTTTTAAAAATGGCTCGGTGCATGAAGAGCATATTTTTTAACACTAAGTTCCCTCCGTACTCCTACTGTATGCTGATACATATATCCCTAGTGGACCTAGTGACCCTGGACGACCTGTCCCCCGCCGCCATGCTGGAGTCGTCCAGCCGCATCGAGGCGCTGGCGGGCGTGTTCGGCGGCGCGCACTCCGCGCCCGACCCGCCGGCGCCCGTGGCGCTGCCCGCGGGCGGCGCGGCGCGCGGCGCCGTGCAGGCGTTCGTGTTGATTGAGTGAGTAGCGGACTTGATTCCAATTAAGTCAGTCAATCAGCAACATTATATATCATCTTTATACATTGTAAGAATATACAAATATACAAAACTTTTTTAAAAATTGTTTCTGCTCCGAAGAGTAGCCCGAACAAACAGAAAGATAACCGTCTATCGCTATGTTTATCCGAACCGACAAAATTTTTGTTACGTGTTGATTTAAGTGCGACAATATAATTTAATGTAAAATTTCGGTTTATTTTCATGTTAACTTGCAAAAAAAAACATTTTAATTTGTTAAAAACACTTAAGTGATCTATCTGCATTTGATACTATGCGAATGTAAATTCTCATTATTCTAAGGTCTGACGGTAATTTTTTTGTCTTTTTTATGATATTTAAATTTATATTTGGTTACGTTTTATACATATAATTTTACTTAATTATACATATAATTTTTTCAGAAAAACATTGCTGTACACTCAAATGAACACCATATCAAATGTAATCACTCGAGTGATCATAGCGGCATTGATGTCTCTCATCACTGGAACTATATTTTGGGACCTGCCGACCACTGACGCAAAGGTAAAGACTTATATGCGAAATGATTTTGCTTGCTACGCTACGCTTGACTCAATGATGAGTATTTACGGGCAAAATATAAAGATCTTAAATGCCTTATGTGGCAAAGCTACAATGAGTATGGAAGTAGCACCTAAGCAAATGTAGTTCAGGACGCCCTCGTCCTCAAAAGGACCCTTCCTTTTAAGCAAGCCTTAATGTTGTTCAGTATCTACATATGTACGTATATATAAAATATGATAACATAAAGTGGGAGTACCTCCACGTGGTAGGCTCAATTTTCTATGCTAAATGAAAAGAGCTAATATGCAAAGGTAATGATATTATAAAAAAAATATTTACAACACTTGAACACATGGGACACGAATCTGCATCTTTTGGAATCCTTAGTATGGAAGAACATTTTGAAAATATTTAAAAAAACATTCTCTCTTCGACAGACTATTTTTAGCAATGATTTCGTGGATATCTATCACTTTACCTATAATTTTCCTATCACTTCACCTTTCTAACCCAGCTAACACAAAACGACCGCACCGGCTACCACTACGCCGTGATGTGCGTGAGCGCGTGGCCGCTGCTGCTGCTGAGCGCGCGGGAGGCGAGCGCCTCGCGGCGCCACGTCGAACGAGACATAGCTGTCGGATTGTATTCTAGAACTATGTTCATTTTGTTTGATGTAAGTATAAGACTAGTTTATAGACGATCACACTTACAGCACGGTCGACGAGGCGTGGCCACTCTGAAGTTTGGCTTTCTAAGTTTTTGCGCATTGTGCACTCGAAAAGAAAATAATTAAAAGTAAGGAAAAATTCTAAACTGAAATCTGCGCTGCCATCCACAGCTGGCTTCGGGGTGGCTTCGAATATTCGACCGTACTGTAGTAGGGTAGACAGAGAAAAATTAATATCAAACAACCAAGTTAAAAACAATGCGTGCGGAGTTGCGGAGCCCAACACTGCGATTTATCTTACAAGAGCAAAGAAATGAAAATCACAAATATCGCGGTATATTCAAATACCGTCCCACTGCACTGGTCGTTGTCGTTAAAATCATAAAACATATTTGGTCTACGCAATATTTCTGTCGCAGTTAGCAATATGCCTGAGTTTAACGCGCATATAATAAAATAATTAATTTAATGCAATATTTACTTAAAAGTTAATCTACCTTATTGCCATACTATGTGTCATTTCAGCAATTTCTAGAAATATGGCTGGCGATATTGACGTGGCTCGCGTACTTGGTGCCGAGCTACGCCATGAGCGGTCTGTACGCGCAGGCACCGGGATCATTCGACGGATTTTATGTTTATTTAGGTAATGTATTGATGCTTTTGTAATAATATTGCATTTAGTGATTTATATAGCCAGAGGCTGAGATCTTTTTATTCTTTGTATTCAATTTTTATTCCTTTATATTAGTTTTCAATGGAAATTATGTCTACATAATTTATATGTTTTCTAGTGGCTCACCCTATTATACTTATTGATATTTTATATTAACGTAGCAAGATTTGAACCTTTCTTTTAAATATCGTCAAAGCTTCTTGACTAATTGTGGGCTTACATTCTGTCATGTAATTTAATTACTATTGCGTCAATTTTTCTAATTAACCCTGAACAAAAAAAATCTTATCATATATTTTATTTAATATTTAACTACTAAAATATTATAAATCAATTCAAAATAATATTTTTAGGTTACATGCTGCTATACCTAATAAGCACACAAATGTTATGTCGGGCATCTATTTTCATCATACCAATGGAGAAGGTAGCTTCAATCGTATCAGGGTTTTGTTTTCTACTAACCACACTCGTGAACGGCGTGTTGTTGCATCAACAAGACTTGCCGTATTACGTGAAATGGTTAGAATACGTATCCCCATCAAAATGGACCATTCCAGAAATATTGAGGCGGGAATTGAGTGAGATTGCCTTGAGAAGCAGTATTAGTAAGGATTTGAGATGCACCAAGGTTAGTATAAAAATTGGAAGTTTTATTACGTTCCCGTCTTATTATTTTCCCACAATATTCAATTCTTAATTCAATACTTCGTTATTTTTCTGAGGATATTATATGGTACTATAAACGTGATGATTGTGGGTTCGATTCCCACTCAGAGGGATTAGATATTTTTAATTCCTGCTGTTCTGCTATTCAAAATGCAGTGCCTTAAAATTTGGGCAAAAAGTAAACAACGGATTGTCCTTATTAGACTATACTTCTTTTGTTTTGAAACTATATTTTTTTTATGAAAATTATAAGATAGAACAGGTGTTTTCAACATCCTCTGGACAGTTAACGTTGCCCTAAAATATATATTTTTTTACTTCCATGTACCCTCATGTTCGCCTAAGTCCGAGTTTTTTCGCGCTCTTTACGAGAGCGAGCAACAGCGACAGCCGTCTCTTTTACAGTGGCACTCTTAAGGCTCTGCGACACTATACTAGCTTCAAAATCATGAGCTTTTTTATATAATACTAATGTTTAATATTTTTTTTGTTCCAGCATTTAGATTTAATAGTACAATCACCGTGTCCTCCTCCCAACGGGACTCAAGTATTATCTAACTATGGATATCTTAGAACCGATAACATTTGGGATTGGACTGAAGATAGCTTTATGATTGCTTTGGCGATTTTCTACGCAGTTTTCGCATTAATAGCTATGATAGCATTCGTTTTTGATTGCACGAAGTACACGAAAAGTAAGGAAAAAGCGTACAGAAAAGGTCATAAAGTGACAGCTAATACGCCGTAAGCCTAAATGTCAAACGTTGAAATATGACATTTCTTTTCCTGCCATTTTCGGTGCTACAATGTATGTGTTAGTGATTTTAATTAATTATAATTAATATGAGATGATTGTATTTGAATGTTTGTTTTTAATGATTTCTTCTTTTTATTTATACAGTTTGTCTAAACTATATAAATGTATGAGTTTGCGCTTTATTTTTATCTTTCGTAATAATATATTCTTATTATATTTTTATTGTAATGAATGTACAAAACGATTATAACGTAATATAATATGTAATTTTTATTTCTAATTATTAGAAGAAGGCTGAATATTCCATTGTCTTCCATCCTTTATAATATTTTAATAAAATAGTGTTAAATCAGTTTTAAATGTATAAATATGATATGAAATTTTAATGGTGTCTATAGTGTAAGCTCTTTATCACAATAGTATTTTTAAGTTTATCTTGTGTTGTGAAAGGTCTATGGTCATTTTAGTATTTTTAATTTTTTTTCGAGGACGCCAAGCTACTGCACTGCGCCTGACTGTAAACGCGACGGCGGTGGGCCCAATTTCCACTCGAGAAAATAAAGTATTTTCAATTTCTCGCTCTCAAACAAGACAAATCGCGGCGTTGAGTTCTGCCAACATTCAACATCTCGTAAGTTGGGCAGGCTGTGGGGAACGGAGTGTCTTCACGTTAGGTTCCCTCTGCCTACCCTGCTTTATGTAGAATACTGTGTAAAGCTAAATTAATGTTGTGCCTTAGTAAAATATCCAGTTCTGCTCCAGTGGGCATTAGAAATTAATATTTTGAACTTAGAAAAGCTAGAAATTTTAGACATAAGAGACACTATATTTTGTATATATCTATTTCAAAATTAAATTGAGAACACTGCCTTTGGAAAATGCTCATAAAATTGTAGGAAAATTTTAATAGTTTAGCAAATTGAAATTGAGTTCAATATGAATTAAGTCAATTTTAATCTAATAAGTAAGTATATATGTTTTTCCTTATAAGGGGGCCGTAAATTACGTCACACATTACGTGAGATTGGGGTTGAAGGAGGGGGTTGACGAAGTGTAACATCATGAGATCATATTTCAAAATATGTATATTACCAAACTAATTATTACTAAAAAATTGTGTGAATAAAAACTTAGCAAAATATGTAACGTCACACTAGGGCGGTTGGTCTTACAAATGTGACTAAGCTGTGACAAGGACGGGTTAAAAAAATCATGAAATTGGTGTGACATTATTTATGGATGGCCCCAAAACTAATATAATGAGGAGCCATAATGTTAGAGGATATTATTGTTAAGTTACCTTTGCATATTTTGAAGAAATCAAATAAATATAGATGTAATAGCATTTTATTTCTTTTAATAACACACATCTCAAATAATTTACTGAATATAAATGGGAAATAACAACAATTATTTATTAAACACATTGCATAACATGATTCCATTATTTTACAAATAAATTATTAATTACAATGAATAAATAAATGTATTCAACTAAACATTATTTTGATAAATAAATAACCACAAAAAACTGATAAATCTCATATAATTTCATACATTTAACAATAAAAAATCATCAAAATATAATCCATAAAAATATAATAATAATTTCATTTATTTTTTTCATATAATAATAAACTTATATAATACCATTTAAATTTCAAATAATAATTTATTTATTTTGCGTGATAATCAACTTTTCATTGTCATTACTATGGAAAATTTCATGATATCTTCTACATATTTCACAAATACATGGAGTTACCTTCATATTATATTTTTTTACTTTGAGACTTGTATTATCATTAGTGTTATCTGAAGATTTTCGATCAACATATTGACTTTCAAGTAGAAGTTTATTCAATCTTTCTTCATTTACAAGTGTTTCTGGTTCTGAGGCTTGCTCGTTGTCTCTGAAATTATTTTATTTTATTTAATTTCTATTTACGTATATCTTTACTAAATAATATATTTTTTTACCAAAACTCAAATATGACGCCAATTTAAAATTATTTAAACACCACTTATATTTTTTTTTATTTCTTCTACTTTGTACATATTAATGACCATCTAAGCTTTGTTTAATAAAACGAGGCAGTTGACTGACATATGATTAAATTTTCAAATATGATAGAATTCAAACGTGCTAACTGCTAACATGATCTTTTTATACAAATTATAAATAATAGATATACAAAAATACTATACATTTTTGAAATTCACTGTACATAAATCGTAATATGATGAACGATAATTGAAAATGTATTTTTCTCTAGTATTAACCTTTCTTCATCAGAAACACAATTATCTTGAGTTTGTTTTTTATTCCAGTTACTGTAGACATCAACTGGACACACTGTGTATTGGTAGGGACATGCTCTTATAGGGGACTTCGGAGTGACATCGACTAAAGGCGTTCGGGACTTTGACATGGGACTGATTGAAAAGAGAGAAATTACTTCTATTGTTCTATTAGAAATACATTTCTTAATTTTTTTCCTTTTCAAGCTTTTTCCGCATAAAGGTGCGCGTAACACACTCCCCTCCCCCTGCGTGTTGGGAGGCGAAACTCTTTACTTACCAAATAAAGCGGAAACATGAAAATCATTCCCTCCCCCAAGCAGAACACCAAGTAGAAAGATCGATATAAGATTTGCGTTTACAGACAGACGCTGCCCCTTTGCGACATGACGGCCAGAATTGTTCATAATATTGATTTTTTATACAATAAACGTGTAAGATATTTTATTTTATAATATTTTCTTATTACGTAGCTTTCTGAATACCTATTATAATATAATGAGGATGGCTTTGTCGTCAGAGCGCTTGAACGGTTTCAAAAAGGCGCGGGTTCAAATCCCGGTACGTACAAAATTTTCATACGTTTTCTAATAAACTTACTTATTAAATTACTTGCGATCTGCTGACACACAGATTATCTGACAAACAGATAAAAATTAAAAAAAATATTGCTTTGTATTGGGAGCATTTGTCAATATAATGGAACCTCCATTATATTGACAAATGCTCCCAATAATAGATTTTCTTCTATCTACAGACAGCGATCAGTTACAATTTTATTATATGTATATAGATTTGCTCACTTAGGACATCGACAGTTGGAGTACACATCACCACTTTGTATTAAGCTGCAGCAAGATTTTGATTCCTCCGATCGCATGCGAGATCTGGATCTTGAACGTAAGGTTTTGCTTTTTACGCATTTATTTCTGAAAATATATTGATGATATTTAAGTTCGTAGTATAGTGTAGGGGTAAATGATCTTTATTTTAGATCACTAATAATAAGAACTATTATTAACTAACTACACAAACAAATAGGCCAAAGTTTAATGAAATTTCAAAATTTCTCTTCTTCAATTTCTTTTCTCGTATAGGCTAAAACTAAAATAGATATGGCTGTTTATATCCCAAAAAAACCGCGTATTTCGACACTATAAAGGGAATCAAAATTTATAGGATAGTTTCGGTTGACCTAAAATTATGATATTTGGCGCCTAGCATATACAGGTAGTATTTGTTCAGGAAAAAAGCTGAACACTATACATTTGTGGTTAAATCCTAAACATAATAGCCTTAAAAGGGGGGCAAAAATTTATATTAAAGCCTCTAATTGAAGTGAGGTATCAGATCTACAACTACTACTATTGAGACCTACAATTTCTGTACGGAACCCTCGGTGGGAAACCACAGCCGTCATATTTACTGCATGACGCAGTCCCATTGCTCCACAACGATGCAAAAAAAAGTTGAACGAAGTAGTAGAACGACATCTACAACATCATTCATCAAAAATAAATACTAACCTATGATATTGGGCTGAGTGACACACTTGCTTCTGCCTGGCAGTGTCCGTGTCTCTCGGACTGCATTTACAAGCTAATATTTTGTCCGCATTTGATATATTGCAGTTTTGGTTCCATACTTCGTCTATACGAACTTTTGTTGCTATCTCTATTTTAGGGGATAGAATACCCTGAAATTTGGGTCTAAATAAGAATTAATTATAAACTAATCATGTACATATCAGACTTGATATGAACAATATATTTAATTAACAGGTAAATTATAACATTTAAATACATACTGTGTAATTAAATTTCTTGTTAAATATTGCAAAAATGGCACACATAAATGTGTAGGTAAGTACATCCTAAATCTTTAAAGCGTTATTATAACTCAATCTCAACTCTGGAATTGTTCTTAAGATGCCGTTTTCATTTACAGATTATAAAAAGAAGATCCATCTCATAGTTAAGAGCGGATTGTAAATACGGGCCTATTTCTCATAATTTAAATTTTTGTTCACTAGTCATCAAAAATAATTGAGACCACCCCGGCGGCGCAATGCCGGCGTTTGACTATAAACGCTGCAGTCGTGTTTTCAATTTCCTTTCGGGATCATTTTTATTTTACTATTATCTTATCTCATAATCGGGAATCCGGAAAGCGGAGAAGGGAAAACCTTTGTACTAGTACTAGTAGAGTAGAGAACTCTCCCTCGTAGAAATTTATGTACAATAATGCGGCAAAAGGCGTGATGCAAAATATATATATATATATATATATATATATATATATATATATATATATATATA
>DWAP01000349.1:0-22706 GCA_018230625.1 Heliconius eleuchia
TAATATATATAGAGATCTAACTACTAATATCAGTAGTTAGATCTGTATTTACATTTTTAATGACTTAATTAGATAATCTTATGTTCATGGATTTTTTTTGAGCTCAGCTGTTATGCGCCACAGATTTTTGTCGTTTGTGTCTTTTTTGTTCCTGTGTTTTTGGTAAGGTTTTGTATTTTTTACATGAAAAAGGTTAATATTATTTTTGTTACTGTAATGCTAGTAATAATTTACAAAGTTGTTTAGTCAGTCATGCTTCTCTGAGGTTTATTTAATCAATAATAATAAAATCAATAATAAAAAATAATGACATTATTTTTTATATGTACATACATATAAAAGTAAATGTTTTATAAAAGAAATTGTATTTCATAGATCAATAGCTGATGTACGGACTGTAATCTTATAACAGAGCAGGCAAAGAAAACTTAGTGTCTCCGTTCTCCGTTTTACATCCAAATTACGAAAATTGCGGCGGAAATGAACACCGCAATACTAAAATATTTCATATTTATACATCGCAGTAACACAAGGTATTACGATTCTAATAAATACAATACATCAGTTGTTTGAAGACTTGACCTTCGATATGCCCTCGCTCGACCGTGAAGATCTTGGAGATACGTTTCAGCGGAAATCCAAAGCTTCCTTCCATGCAAATCAATGGAGGCCGTCTGTTATTACCACTGATAAAGTATTAAAGGAAACTATACTTATTTCTTTAGTTATTTTAAATATTTTATAATATCAGAAAAATTAAATTAAAACGGCATAAGCAGGGAGAGAGACTTTAGTGTAGTGATATGCTAGAGATACGCCTTTCTCTATTTTTCGAGACATCGTGTGTTTTTTGGCGGAACACAACGCCAAATGTCGTCTCACTAGGGAGAAACCATCTTCAGTCTGGTTCGATAATTTTATAATAACTTAAATAATTTATTGGACTAGACATTTTTATATCTTTATCTTGATATATACAGACCTTACCTTTTGTTTATTTTAGAATATCTATGTTATATTGTACGATTGATAGCAAATCATGGAATTTACGTCGAGTTTAGTAGAGATTTATACACTATTTATTTTAGTATTAAGTACTGCGTACAAATTAGTCATCTACTAATAATACCTACTATAAAATTATCATCATATTTTACCTGAACAAATAATAATAAAAAATAACAGCTTCACACACAAACAATATGTTCAAAAATCATTCATTTTTGTATTGCAGTATGATTTATTTTCATATAATCACAAAAATGATTTAATCATTATATTTTTATGATTTTAGTGTGATTAAGAAAATATAGCAATAAAGGCTTTATTAAGTTGTAATAAGGGTTAGATTTGCGTGTATTGGCCGTTGCTATGAAGTATATCTTCTGAAGGAATCAGTGACAAATGTTTGGTGTTTGATCAAATATTACTTTGACCTTGGATTGAATATAGCATGTCTTAAAGTGAGTAAAACCTTATTTTTCTTGTAAAAAAATAATTTTATAAAAATTAAATGGTCAGATTATACTGAAATGTATGAAGAAAATTAATATAATTTTTCACGATAGCTTCACGCTTTATTCCACACACCAGGTAGAGTGTATCTAGTGTCAAGAAACTCCGTTTCCTACACGCCCAATTATCTAGACATTGGGTTGAGGGGCGGAACACAACGTCGCGTTTCGTCTTGTTGCCAGAGAGAGCAAATGAGAATAATTTATATATCCGAGTGGGAATCAAACCAAGAACCGTCCAGTTTACAGTCACACTCTACGCCACTGCTCCACAACGGCCGCTTCTTCTATATACAATATCAAAAATATTATAAAATAGAAGAATATATTTTGTGTACATTTTTTTTCTCTTTCCTTCTTAGAAAGAGAGAAAACAAAACCATATATTATATTTATGTACGTAACATAATCAAACGCATACATAAATACATTATTATTCTTGCGGGTACTTCACGCTTGACTCGCTTATTATCTTTTCTGATCCAGCAATAATATAATCTACGAAATATACTCATACATACATGTTTAATTAGAATGATTTATATATCTGTTCTGTTGACTTTTAGTCTTTAATTAACATCATTTGATAATAATACGTGGTAAAGTATGTATGTGCTCGTATGTGAGGTTATAAATGTTTTGGCAATGAAAAGTTGAATTTACTATGTATTTATATAATATTACTAGAATTTGCTTGCGGCTTCGCCCGCGTGGTCAAAAGCAAATTATTAAGTTAACTTTTGTTTTTGTTTTTTTTTATCTTAACCTAATCTAACCTAACCACAGGTATAGCGGGCTATGAAAGCGATAATCATGATGTAGTATAACTTAAAGACTTCCACTATATATGGACACAGGCACGCACACTAAAATAATTTTTCAATTCAAGACAGTATTCTTGAGATTGGAGCATTCATACAAACGAACTCTACCAACTTTATGATATGAGTATAGAAATATATATAAGATTTAATAGGGTAAGTAAAAATTTATTTTATTCTTATACTGAAAGAAACGTCTAAGAATATATTAATTCAATTTTCTTATCGTTGTAATACAAAAAGAGGCTCAGTTTCCAATTCATATTAGTAAAAGACCATTTTTAATACAATCATAAGTATGTAATGTTCACACAGTGTAAAATAAACCTGTTAGTAATCTTAGATATATATAATACCTTGTAAACACGTGTCCATAGTACAGATAGTACGCATAAAAAGTATTAGCCAAAACGAAATTTCCCGGGGCAGAACCGCGAGTAATTATTGTCTTAATTCGGCTGCCGTTGACCGCCATTATATGGGTGGGTCAAAATGTTAGAGACAGCGAGTTTACTTTTCAAAAAAGGGGAGTCAAATACTGTGCAGGTTTCGATTGGTATATTAGAGCTAATAAATCTTAAAATTCACTTCAAAATTATATTATTTCTATTTTAACAATTAATTAGTCAAATAGAACATGTTTAAAATCTGTTTTTTGTTAATTTTTGCAACGCCTACGTATAGAAATGAATAATAAAATAAATTAAAACAATAAAATTATTAGTTGCTAATAAAGAAAAATATATAAAAATATTAAAACAAGGTCGCGTTTAACGAGATATCATTATAAATTACAAAGCATTTATATGGCATCGTAAGAAAAACGCGCCGTGTAAAATGTTTTTGCAACAATAAATGTAATTATAGTCTCGTTTTTATCATTGTGGAGGTTTCGAAATGCGCATGAAGTAAACACACAGAGGTACCGATGTGCAATATGTAAATGAACACACCTGTTTCATATTCAAGTTTATTTTATTACTTGAAACAAGTTTACAAGAAATTAAATATTTACATAGCAACACGCCCAGTGGCTCAAACTCAAACGCTGTCGCTTATGAATCGGGGCGGGCGGGGTTTCTTCGCTGAAGGGTTAAAGGGCAACCCTCGACAATTACCTACAATCATTACTATGGACAATTATGTTTTCGACCACCGACCATCACAGTTACAGGTTTTTATTGAAGGCCGGTTTTTAGTTTAATTGCTGTCTTTTTGGACGCCTCCGCAGTGCGTGATTACACGAATCCCTACCGTTTCGGGTGATTTCTGTGATCAACAGCCCATGAGGTTTAGTGGACAAGGCCCTAATGTAGACGGAAATTACCTACAATTAACCTTACCTTGTTACGACAAATAAAAATTGTCCATGTATGAGTATTTAACCGTCTCGTTCAAAAATTATGTGAATTACAAGTGTATTGTTTTGTGTGTGTACTAAAAAAAACTTATAAATATATATATACGTCTGTAGAGAATAGAAATTATTTGACACGGTGCGTTATATATGTACCTACTTTTAAAAGAATCTTTTGTAATACCACTTGCTTATTTGCAGAATGCAAATCACAATACTGAGCTATAAATCGCCGTGACGTCTCCGGCCCGTTATCGTGTCGGCTACGTGTCGCCTTTCGATCGCACCACGCAATATCACATATCATTTTAAACCCTATTTAAATCACAAGACATAATGATGAAGTCGGTCTTATATCAGCACTTCGCTACGTAACGATTTTGGTACGATATCTTGATGCCATCTATCACTTAGAGTTGACAGTGTATCATAGTTTTGACAACTTACGAAAACACCAGCTCGGTTTTGACAATACATTATGCTTTAGTGATAACTGTACGATTTAAATTGTACCCATTATGCAAGTTCTGTATTAATACGGATATCAAAACGTCTACACGACAGCTAAGCGATTGCCACAAAATGCACCACGATCTACGATTGATAAGTAGGAATCACGAAATAAGCAACATTTTGGGGTAATAAACTCGAAAAGACTTGCTTAGAAAGAGTCGATTTTCATCGAGATATTAAACGGCATCGCAATAACAGCCCACGCGACTGTTTGCTTGTTTTACCGACGGTTTCTGTCATTTAGCAATCTCTTCGTTATTCGAGGTTATCGGCCGGATAGGTCGGGATTATCTTCTAATGAGGAACGCCTTCCTACACTTTTGTCTTAATCAAACAAAAACATAACAACAGTGGAAATGTTCAATATATCACTTGAAGAGAATCTCATTTCACTTCCAAAGGGTAAACCAAACAAAGAAATCACCAAAAATATTGGACACAATAAACATCGCAGATGGGAAATGCGCTATGATGGATCGACATTTTCATATTAACTTTCGCATTAAAAGTAAAAGAACGCGATCAGAAAACGGGGGAATGCGAAAGTACGTCAATAGCAATAGACAGGAAATCTAATAAAGTAACAAAACTCAACCAATTCGGCCCCTGACAATCCATCGTCATAAATTTGTACAGGTCTCAATCACAAAAGAAGTGATGAAAGACAAGTGGGCGAATAAAAAACGCATAATACGCCATTTTGCCGTCACAAAGTGGAATCCATGTCGGCGATCTGTCAAACTGGTCAAACATGAGCGAATTGGCGGGCAACCGTTATTAGCCGACGAAATGCGAGCGAGCGGCCCGCTGCCCGAGAACGCTGCCCTCCGACCCCCTTCCTCGAACCGAGCACTGCTGCGAGCAAAAGCAAAAAGACGTTCAGATAGCTTCTACGGGTGGAAAGTCGCTTTCTTTTTTCCACATCTATCGCAGGCACTGTATAGTTTAAAGCGAGTTTCATTTCGGGGAAAAATGATAAATGACGTGAATGATTGAACAGCCGGACACGAGTAACGAATCTCCGAAAGAGATTGCTGATTCGTTTTACATTTCATTCGAATTATGACAAGTTCATACCGTCGCGCCACACACACCTACCTATAGGGATTAAAATGCAGAAATTTATCGGCCATTTAGTGGATTGTCACGACACTGGCAACATTTTATAAATATTCACAACAATTGTCGCGGCGCTTTTATAATACCACCGCGGTGTGATTGACAACAGACGTCACGACTATCAATCAGCACGCGTGATCAGAAAGCCTCGTGTGATAAAAATTAGCCGCCGCTGATCTCGCACGATACCGCACTGCAAATCTATTATTGCAAACGCAAGGCACATAATACAATGGCCATTTTTGTTTGTGAAATTCGCAAATAATGTCATATTTGACGTTGACAGCGAAATTGGCGGGAAGTTTGTCTATGCACTTTTGATGTAGCGTTCGGATTTCGTGTTTGAAAGGCATTGACATGAGCCATTAGTAGCTCCGCGATTACTTGCCGTCTCGTCAGTTGACAGCTGATAGATACTGTTCGATTTTTTGTTCATCGTCGTTTTTGACGTGAGCCGATACGAAAATCGAGGAATAGGCAGCCGGAATGCAATTGTCTGTAGTTTTGAGGCAGACAACGAAATGAAGCAATTATAAGTTGTGGAACCTCATTTATTGCCTGTCTATCGTTGCTGTTATAAAACCGAATGGAGAAGTAAGTTTCGCTTGTTGTGGCAATAAGTTGATATTATTCGATGCCCGCTTTTCGATGTTTGGGAGTTGTGTGTCCAGTGTTGCGTTCTAATTTGAAATTATTGAATATATGACCTGAAACACTGTCATATCAGGATTACGTGACATTTAGTACTGTAATTCTAAAAGTTCTTTGTATTTGAAGCCATTTATAAGTAGATAGGTCATAATTAAGCTGGAGCGTAATTTGGTCAGCTGCAGCCTTCTTTACACGTCAGCACTCGCACGCTAGTTTCGCACGCTAATAGCTAAAATATACAGCTTTCGAGATTAATGGCATTTAAAGGAAAGAAAATTCGTAAGGTTTTATTTCGCGTACAGTGCTCATGCATCATTGCGGGCTGCAAAGATATCCAGGTTAGATTATTTTGAGTAACAGCGGGGAAAAAAGCAGTAGACTATAAAATATCGTTGGCGCAATTAAAAGGTGTAGTACGCTTGCCGTGTCTTGGTAGTTTTATTTTGAAAATGGTATTTTGATTTATGTCTATTTCAAATTGTACAGTAATAAATGGAATTCCTAATTATATAGCGCCTAGTGAACTGTGATCACAAAAATAGAGTTTAATTTTGTAGCATTTGTTGAAGCAAATAGGCTTGATTTATATGGTTTTTTTAGATTCACAATTTATACCACATATAGCAGGTAGAGGGAACGTATTGTGAAAACACTCCATTCTCCGTTTTCCTTTACATTCTAGAAATATTGCCTGTAGGCGGAATGCAACGCCGTGCCGTCTTGTCACCAGAGCGAGGAAAATGATAGTCATTCATTCTCCCGACTGGTAATCAAACCCGCAACCGTCACGTCTACAGTCATATACAGTGCCGCTGCGTCACAACCGCCTCTTCTGTATATTTAAGTAAGTACTCGTATACGAGCATTCTTATTGTTAAAGGTAACTTTAGCGAAGCGATTTCTATAAATCTTAAAATAGAGGTTTTAATAGTAGTAAGTTTAAAGAGCTTTTAAAATCAGCATTATTCTTTAGTTCGATACAATGGCGGGCGGGCAATGAACGCCGAACAGCTGATTCGGTTGTTTCGTTCGGGAATGCAATCTAGATAATTATTTTAATTCAGTTTCGGATTTATCGCTTGGCTGAAATCGAAATTTTGACCAATTTCGACTAATTTTTGGAATTAACTATGAATTTTTGGCTATAATTATAATTACTTTCGTTTCTTTGTTCTGGTATTATTCGGATATTGGCAAATGGAGTGTCTTAACACTAGATTCTTCCTACATTCCGTTAAGTGGGAAAAGCGTGAAGCTTCTTTTTTATTTTTAAGAATGAATAACAACACGCTACGATAACACAAAACATCGTATCATATTATACCTAGATATATCAAAATAATAACAACATTTCTATAAATCATAATAGAAAATTCTAAAATCCACTTGATTTTGATAGTGATTTCCTGACGTTTAACGCGTCAAGATGATATTCCGTTGCACAACGGAGATTGGGTCACGAGTGATACCGGAACGGGATGCTGTAGGGACGAGCTATGACTTATGAAGTTAGAACGGATACTTGTAATGTTATATATTTTTTGATTTCCCTTAAATATTTGTATACATATGTCGGTTTTTTATTATTGTTATTATAGTGTAAGATATTTTTGTTCAATAAATATATTGAAACCGTTTTCGGCGAATTCTAATGCTTCTGCATAGTATGGTCAATCACTTATATATATTAAAAAGAGAAAAGAGCCAAGATCAGAACCTTGTAGGACCCCTATAATTATTAATGACCCAGGAGAAAATAACTTTTTTAAATATTCAATTGCTTCGAGTGGGAGTCGAAATCACAATTGTCGACTTAATAGTCGCCCGTTTCTTTCCCTGCGCTACGACAGCCGGACGAGAAACTTAGTTTATATTAATAATAATAAAATATACAGACATATCTATGTACGACGAAAGAAAACAGAAAGACAAAAGATCCTAAAATTCGATATTAGTAATTAGTCGGAGTTTTCTAATTAGACTGTACAAATAAACGAAATAAAGCATTAAGGAGTTGTGCAAATAGTATGGAAGAAGGGGGATTCTTTACGCGTGTATAGATACTGAATGGGGTAACCGATGTTATACTTAGTATGTTGATTGAATTAATCAAACTATTAACGTTTTTATCTGTATTTTTAGTTGATTAATAGTAGTAGTAAAAGTTGTAATAATAAATTAGAAAATTTATTAAAAAAACGTTTAAAAATGTATTTAATTTTTTTTTCATGCTATATTCCCCAGCAGAGAAGTCAGAGATAGCCTAGTGACTACTTGTCAAAACGTTCCGTTCTCCATATTCTTAAAAACAAATAAAGCCCGGCGTTTTGTTGCGCCACTTAAAGCGCAATCTTGAAAACTATGTGGTAGAAGGGGAACAGGTTGCCTTATCTGGGTTCCCTCAGCCTACCCTGCCATATGCGGGACACAGCGAAAAAAATACCACAAGCCACATCTAGGGCTCGTTGATCTGCACAAACACCCGTATACAAGCTTCGTAAGCAAATAATATGACAAGATAAAGAGAATGGGAAACGATATTATGCATTAGTACATTCCATTTAATGTGGAGGGTAGCGGGCCGGAAGGAACCTAGTGTGAAGACTCGTTCTCCGATCTCCGCCCCGAGTTCGACATATTTGGTATTGTCGGAACTTAACACCGCATTTTGTCAACCAGAGTGAGAAAATTCTCTCCGCCCTCGATTTTTCTTTCGTTTCAAGCTGCATGCCCTACATAGCAGAGTAGACAAAGGAAACTTAGTATTAAGACACCACTTCAGACCGAAATCTGAAGATGTTGCGTGTTGCTTAACGGAACATAACACCGCAATACACACAAATCTTTACCAACTTAGCAAAGATCATTTAACTACGGTACTAAAACGAAAACGTACAAAAATAGACAGGACAGGCAATGTAAACAATTCCACCACACCGATTACCCCCTTGATTGGCTAGAACTCGCACTTACCACCAATTAGCTCTAAGTATGAAGCTAATAGCAAACAAAATGGCACTCAAATTATGAGAAGTTTATTTTAAAGGATATTAAAACTATATAATTGCTGGATAGAAAGGGACCGCCGTCATAGCCGCCATCATTCCAGGGCAACTCCGCGAATTCTCGAGACATGTTGACACCCGCATAGCTCCATATGTATGTATGTGCAAATCATTTTTTCACACAAAATTCCTCTGTAGCCAGTGCACTGCGTAATTATAAACAAAATTGACATTAATTGCCTCCAGCTCAAAGTAGGTTAGCGATTTCTAGAAATAATTCCTCTTAACGTGTAATGAAGCGCTGTTTTTTTTAACGACAGAGTGTCCTAGACCGACTATTTTTAGACGAGACGTTTCTCGTTATATTTTATATCCAATTAATCACATGTTTACTTTTATCCAACAGAGAATGTCGAATTTAATAACAAAAAAAACACAAAACATCATTATATTTATAGAGCAACAGCATTTCCATATATAGCTAATTATAATTTTGTACAGCAGTTGAAATAGTCGTCTGCATCAAACAACAGTAACAGACGAGACACATATTAAAAAATCAATACTAGAACAACACGCTCACAATTAAGACGCATCCCTCAAACGTCATAGCACCCTTGGTCTAAAAACCACGGATAACGCACGAAAAACTAATCACCGCCCTTATTACGAGAAAAAAAGAGCCCAAAATGGCGTAACAAGTATTTTCCTCCACGCAACGATCGTAAGAATCATCCCACAGGAATGCCGTCCCGGTACATCACTTACAAAAATCAACAGCAAGCTTATTGTGTTGTAACAAACACTAAAATCGAATGGCCATATATGGAGGCAAATGTGGTGAAGAATTATCCCGCCAGCAAAAATATACACCCCAGCAGGGGAAACGTGGGCACTTTGGGCAATATGCAAAAGTCGGGGTGGCGGGTGGGGGACGTCGTGATTAGGCCGTGTGTGACGATGCGCATCTTATGCCCGCATTACCCTTTCGTTTTCCTTCCGATAGCTGCCTTTGTGGGGCGGTCCCTTTACTTATCTGTATAAAAAGTAGATCACACGATACCAATTTTCTTCTAAGCTTTTTCAAAGGAATCGTTCATTGTTGTACCTTTTGGCGTATTGGCGGTTGTCAAGTGAATGGAGAACTTGAACGATTTTACAATAAACCGATGTTAGACAAATAATGTAATTAAATTATATGTAATAATGTATAAGTAAAGAAAGTCGTTTTGGTTGGTTTAAACAATGTCAATAGAATTATTATCAGTGAATTCTGATTTATCAAATATGGATGGATACAAAGGACAATTTCTTATAGCTCTCCAAGAATTGCAATAAAGTGAGAGGCACAATCAACTAAATGTTATACCCATTAGTAAAATAAACTACACCCGCTAAGGGCGGACTCGTTAACACACTTTCCAAGTTTCTCATCGAAAACTACCCCCGTTTATACTTCCAAATACGTTCATCGAGGACGAACTAATAAACGTGAATGTTTAATATTCTACCAAATCTTCGAGCCCCCCTTTCTCTAAATTTCAATACGAGCTTAAGTAATATCGAATTCTGGGACCGCATTTGGTTAAAGAAAGGATTAAGCGCCATCAGTTTGTTCGTCTGATACGTCGTTTTTCTCCGAAACGTAAAGGAGGCTCTTTCAGATACAGACGTTATGGACGATTCAGAGAGTGATTTCCCTTGAAACCAATGTAGCATATAAATACCATTATTCTGAAACAATACACATTTTCGCCCCCGTCGTGTTGTTTTGAAGAAACTTCAAATGCCTCATGAATATTCGAGTGCGTTGTTGTATTGATATTTTCATATTATCCAACAAATATAAATTCACGAAGAATATCTAGAAATTGTAATTAAAAATTTGCAATTGTTTTAATATAAATTAAGCCAGTCGTAGAGCACGGGCACAAACGTGTGACTGTAAAAGCGACGGGTTGTAGGTTCGATACCCACTCGAGGAAATGAAATATTTAACATTTTAATTTTTTCGCTTAGATGACAGGCATTGAATCCCGTCTACAGAATCCCCACAAAAAGTGGGGAGCGGAGTGTGCTAACACTAGGCTCCCAACACACTATGCAGGGGGATCCTAGCCACCTACTAATAACTAACAAAAAACTGATTTCCGTTCAGTCCCCGACGCGGTAATATCTAAACACATACTTATCCCTCGCACTCACACATCGCCGTCTAATGAAATCAGACGTCCCGGCGCAATTGTAGATTCAATTAGTACACAGCAGTTGCCATTCTTATCGGTGGAGACGATTTTACGAACGAATTAATCCGAAAACATACGATTCTATCTCCCCCCATCTCCCCCCGCCTCCCCCATCTTTAGAAGTATGTATATATCGATTCATTGTCGAATGGGTACATGGGAATTAAATGTAACACTCAAAACACGGTGTTTTAATTAAAAGGTGTCTCATTACGATCTCTTCTCTTTATGTATGTATGTCTTTGTCAATTTGTGTTATGTTGCCTTAGTTTAGGTAATAAGACAAAACGCGGCGTTGTCTTCTGCCACTTAATATGCAATGTCTCGAAAATTTGGTAGAAAGTGGAGAAAAAGTAGCTTCCCTCTTCCTGCTCTGCTATTTCCTTTGCTTTTAATTTAAAAAAATAAATATAGGTCAGTATAATTGGAAAAGAAGAACCAAACAACCCATAACACCACAACCTATAACAAAATTAGCACCAAACGTTGACAAACGACAAAACCCCAATGAAAATAAATAAAATTGAATTAGAATGACAACTCAATGCAATATTTGAAGCACGCAACAACCGTGGCCGATCGGTAATCGGCGATCGCGATCGAGGGGTTGATGTTTATTGATCAATAGATCACGCCTAGTATTGACGACTATTGATAGATTGATATTAATGTGCTGGGGTTCTTTCCGACCACAATTCGATATTGTAATTCTATTGTACGTTGCCATTATAACAGTGTTTGCAGTTTCCATTATTGATACGTTATGAAAAGGTTTGTTTATTCAACGTTTCATTCGTTTAGGGTTATTTGGGTTGAGAGTGATTAATTTTTTAAACACACACACACATTCATACATAGTGATTGTTCGAAACATTTTCCAATTTTTTTTAGCTTCACGCAGTATCCCAAAAATATCAGGGTAGGCAAAGGGAACCTGTCAACCCACTTTCTGTCGAATATTGAGATTTTAATAAATAAATGATCAGGACAAATCATTCTACTTGTACCTAGTACGTACCAATTTTTCAATAAAACGCGCGAAATTCTAATATAACGCTTCAGTTCTCCGTTCCTACAAAGGGGGTGACAATCTCATACTAAATTAATACACAATATGAGTACCTTTACCATATCCACACTCCAATACGCGAATACGCGAAATTGACACCACAATATTCCAAACAGATATAAGATTGCCTGAAGCTTCCTCCCCTCTTCCCTTAAAGAGGAGGCAGTTTATTATATCCGAACGTCTTCACGATTGAAACCAATTGTTAATTGAGCCATATCTATGAAAATTGCGTCTGCGAGTCGATTCTTATCGGCATTCCGTTAAATTTATTACAACAATGCCCGGTTGTACGGTTTACGTGGGACGGAACGGGATTTTTGGGTTATGATTCAATTAAGCCTATTTTAATCTGTAATCAATAAGGGGGAGTTTTATTGGTGGATAAATTTGGGCTATAATACGAAATTAAATTTTATATTAACTGTATCTATGTATATATTACTATTTAATGGTTTCTTGGATCTTATACTAAAACAACCAACCATTTAGATTCTAACTCATTATCATCTATGTTATGCTTAGATGTAATTATAAAAATAATTCAATCATTTTCTTAATTACAAGCAGAGACGAGGGCAAATTGTTGTATCATATAAACCGTTTCGAAACTGAAAGGCCCGACAATAGTTAGACAAATGAATAAATCCAAATGGAAATTTCCTATTCGTGAACAATAGTTAGATTTTAGAGGCTTGTATCTCGTAGAGACAGATTGATTGGGCTCTTCCCGATGCTTGCTGGTGTGGAGGAAGCTATTGTGTTAGTTATAATTTTTGGATGATCCATTTATTATATTATATATTATTATAGAGGCCAGTCGTGGCACAGGGGCATACGTGTGAATGTGAACGAGACAGGTTTTGGGTACGATACCCACTTGAGGAAATGAAATATTTTTTTTAATTTCGTTTCATCACTCGACACTCGGTGTTGAGGTAAAGCGCGGCGTTGAGTACCGTCGGAATTCGGCGGAAAATGGGAGACGGAAAATCTTAACACTGCCTCTCCTGCTGTGTGCGTGACGCTAATAAAATGTATTCTACATAGGGTAGATTTAAGTAAGTAATATTTTCTTATCCTCAAAATAAGAATTAAAGAAATTACGAAATTATTAGTTCAGGTTTGATAACAAAAATATATTATTATCATCAAAGAAACCATCTTTCCTCCCAACCGGAAGTAGCGTCTTGAGCCCAACTTAATCAGTAGTGTATAAATCATATCGCGTCTACATAAATTTCGGTTCGCTCTCCATATTTTGTTACCTGGCCCGTTTGTTACGATTTTATTATGAAAATGAATGGCAGGGGGGCAGGGGGAGGACGATCAAAAGGGTTCCTAATTCGTACGTTCGCTGCACACTAGCAACTAGAGAGTTTTATTGAGCGAATCTTTTATGAGATAATCAAATTTTGTAATATTAATATTTCCAATTCGTCTGGGAGTTCGTTTAGTTTTAGCGGCTTTGTAACTAATACAATATGTATATGTGGGCTAACAATTTATGAAATTACTTTTGAAAGTTGAAATTTGGCATTGAGGTAGGGAGTGTAGGGCAGTTCTTTTGAGGATTTTGAGAAATTTCTACAGGAATAGGAAAGAATGAGATTTTCTATTTTACGTCTTAACGTCTACACAAACAGGCGACTAGTAACGGATGAAGATTTTAAAATTTTATACACTTTCTTTGAACATAACAAAATTTTGTATGAATATTAATTTGCGTTGATTCGTAGTTTACTAAGATCAAATTCTTATAAGAATTTATATAAATAGACGCTAGCAAATACGACCCCGACTTTATGAGCAAAAAGACACGCCACACCCATTGGTGTGTATGTTACATACGTATTTATCCAAAACATTGTTTCTCTCAATTCCAAGTCTTCCTGGAATTAATTTGAGGTTAAAATTCGTAATGTTTTCCCGCACACAAGTTTTTCTTTGTCGTGTCAACGTTTAGTATGTTTCGAATTTAATTGGAATTTTCATTGTTGTCACGTGTAATTAGAAAATATAAGGGACTAAATAACTCTTACTTGTACGCGGCGTAATTAAAAATTTTCTATTCTACACCGACTCTGTGTGTTATACTATCAATATTGATATTAGAAACGAGTAAAAACAAATGTAATTGCTCTCCAGAGTCATACATTCCGTTGATGTTACAGTAAAAAGGAAACTAGATTCGAGTCGCCTAAAAAAAAGTAAAGCAAATTAGAATAATATACCGAGAAATGGAATAGATCTTAGCACTACATACGTAATATTAAATACTATATTAAAATATGTAAATTGGTCCTTCGAGCCGGTCCATAGTGAAATTCGAATGTAAACTTCCACATACGTATAGGCGTCATTTATTTTGTCCGCTCATAAAATATAATGATTTTTGACGCTCAGGGCGATATTAATTTTGCGGGAGCCGTATTAGAAGGGTTGAAATATCGAAAGGTACTCGTGTATTAATGACATGTACGATGCTTTGTTCCTTGTATCGTGTTTCTTATGTTAATTAAAATTATTAATAAAACGTTAAATGTAGGTAATGAAAAATAAGCTTCGGGTTGTATGTAGAGTGCCCGTGCGACGTACTGACGGTTACACAACCGTGAATTTAACATATCATATCAATTTGTGTATTTACACACAGTCGATATATTTAACTAAACTTTTGGAATCTCAGGTACAAAAACAGAATATTAATATCAGAATATGCAAAATCGTTTAAAACTCATAATTGAAATAAAAACGTATATCAAATCTGTAGAAGACCGGGCACAGTCGTAGATCCGAGCATATTTACATAAAAAGCAAATGACACAGACGGGATGTGCGCATAAAATTAAAATCGATGAGAAATTCTACCCTTCGAATTAAATATCATTGCCCTGTCTCACACAAACAAAACAAGAGTCGCGGCGCACTAAGATGCAGATTAAAGGAAGGGTCGATCATCGAAATATGTGAATTATTTACAATTTTTTTTTTATTTTTTTCAGCTGCACGCTATATCCTGCATATAGCAGGGTGGGTAGAGGGAACCTAGTGCTAAGATAGCCTGTAACGCATATTGCGCCCAACGAACTCAACGCTTTTTGCCTTGCTACCAGAGCGAAGAAATGAAAATATTATTAAATAATAATCTATTTCCTCGAGTTCAAATGGAATCCACAACCGTCACGTTACAGTCTCACGCTTTTACCCCTGCGCCACAACGGTCCCGATCAATCGGTCTCTTTTTATTTAGCAGCAATAATTTCTTGTCAAGCAGACACATCTATAACGCGGTGGAAGATATTCAGTAAAAAATACGATCCAAATGGGGTGTAGCTAAAATATCAAGCTTATTTGCATACTAACTAAAATAATTTATTATTTTTTCTTTCACGGAGGGTCGCGTCGCTGTGTGGGGTGTAACACAATGGGCATAACTAGAAAGTGAGTGTTATTGGGTCGATCTCTGTTACATTTTATGATAGAACCGCACTCAGTGGTAACTGTTTGTGGCGATGATATGAAATGCTAAGTATTGGATCACTTAAATTGTATAAATAAATGAAACTGGAGGACTTGAAAATAGTCATCCTGGGACACATGCACATTCGATTTAAGCCCATAACGAACTAAAGCATTTATTAAGGGGACATGGAAATGCAATACTCCACGTCAAAGATGCTTAAAAGTTTTAAATCAAACGGGCAGAACCTGGTCTTTGCTTTGCATCCTTACAATACTGTACTCAGTAAGCGATTGTGAACTAGACTTCGCTGGAAAAAGTTTTCCGACTGTCTGTCGATGTATTGTTGGTCGTTTCAATTTCGTGTCAACGGTTATTAATTTTTCGTTCTGGATTGTTACGGAATCCGTATTGGCTGTTCAGTTCTGTTCAGTTGTTGTTGGTACTTTGGGATATTTTTGGTCTTTGTATGGATAGATATAGCTTTTTAGACATTAATTATATATTTTTTTTCAGCTTCACGCTGAAATAAATTGAAACCGTTCTCAAACGTAACAAGGCGTAGTGCGGAGTTAGTTTCGGCGTGGTTTCACTATTCAACATCCTAATGTCTTGAAAATTAGGCAGCGGGAAACGGAATATCTAGCACTAAATCCCCACTGCTACTCGGCTATGCGAAAAAAACAAAACCGTTTTTTTAGTTACAACATATTGTTTAGAAGTATAAAACAACAAAGCTACTAATTCAAAATACAACATAATTGAACATAACGATATGGCAAATCAATTGAATAGCGGTTAAACACAGCAAAACAAAAGGACGCGCCAGACATTGAAAAAAAAGGTATTAAAATATAATGTATCTCCACGTTTCGACGTACATATCGCGTCGGGCGTAAATCTTGGATGTCTGGACTGGACCTAACCACTGGACCGTTGTTCGTGTATTTGTAGGATGTATTTAAAATATTCTGTTTGATATAGATGATAATATTTCAAATCTATTTCTGATTTTAATTGCTTTGGATGTTTTTAGTGTTTATGTATTGTATGAGGCTAATCGTGGCGCAGCGCAGGGACACAAAGTGTGACTGTAAAATCGACTGGTTGTGGGTTCGATCCCGACTCGAGGAAATGACATATATTTTTGTTTACATTTCCATTTATTTAATTTTTTTGTACGAAAATCGAACCCATAATCGTCGCGCTTACAGTCTCTTATGCTATTACACCACGACCGCATCGTGTAGCAGTAGAGTATACCCTAGTAGTAGAAAGTATTTCCTTTGATACAAATGATAATATTTCAAATAAATTTCTGAATTTAAATTGCTTTTGATGTAATAGTTGTATGGTATTTATTTGAATATCGCTTCACGCTGTATCCTGCGTATAGCAGATATAGGCAGAGGAAATCTAGTGCTTATCACACCAGTATTTCTCAAATCTGGGATTTTCATGCCATTTGTGTTCGCCCAATTACCAAAGCGAGGAAGAGCCACATAAGCATAGTTTAATTAGTTTTTATAAGATTTAGTATAAAAAATAATTCGTTTTTATTATTAAAAGTAAAACTAAATAGTTATTAAATACCAAGGCCACCTGAACAAAATCAATTCCACCTATTTTTGATCACCACAATGGCGATTCGTATGCAAATTCGTACTCGGTCCCCAAAATTACTAATTTCTATAGAATTATTATAAAAGACTTTTAAACCTTGTATATTATTAGTCCCAAATGTTTCATAGTAATCACTACTTGTTCGACGTTTTATTTGAAACTTCTTAGTATTGTTCGATGGATATATAATATGTAAGGAATAATTGGGATTATAAGTATATATATATGTATTTATTAAAAAGTTAAGTAGTATTGAGGAAACGTTGATCGTTGGTTTAAATTCAGCTGATGTTAACGTTAACTTAGCGCTTATCCTCAAAAAGTGAAAGTTTAGAAGGTTTAGAAAAAATGAAATTGAATATTTTTTATTAAATTTCACAGCTCTGATAACCAAATCGCGTTATTGAGTACTGTCAACACGCAGTGTATCATGTTGGATGGAAAGTGGCGAATGATATTTTACCATTAGGTTCCCTTTGTCTACCATTTTAAATGTGGGATACAGCGTAATGTTGCGTCTTTTATGACCAATTCATTTAGTCTACCCTGTTATGTACGAAAAAGCGTGGATAAATTTAAACTCACTACCAATTCGTGTGTACCAAAATAAAATATTTGTACCCAATAAAAACAAAAAAAAAACGCCAAATTGCCAAACAACAAAAGCAAAAACCTTTGAAAAATATGAATTATCTACATACAACATCGACATCGGCTACAAAACGCAAGGGGGAGAAACGGGCAAAGATATCGGACTGGAAAGGGGTTGATTTTGATTGAATATCTGTTATTAAGGCCCTCTCGCACACAGACATTATATAATATACACATTTAGTTTATAAATATGCATGAGTATCGTTAAAAGTTGTGTGTGCGTGTGCGTGCGGCTTGCGATTTGCGTCATACTTTAAAGTCAGGAAGGATTATATTTTGAGAATTGAAAAATTATGACGAAAATAAGTAATAATTGTATTAAATTAAAATTCAAAAAATTAAACCTATTGTAGTTACGGTTATTTTCATTAGACCACGCGGGCGAAGCCGCCGGTGTAAGTTCGTTATTAGAAATCTTTATATATAGAAGATGTAATAGGCATAATCTCGGAGGTTATTGATAAGTATTTAGGATATATTTAACTATTTTAAAGTGTTATTCTACTCTAAGGAAAGAAAAATACTTTTTAGAAAAAGTATAACATTTTTAACGCAGCGGGATTTGAACCCGCGTCTCCTGGAAACCATCTAAGGATGATTTTCTAAAAAGTAAGTATTTAGGTAAAACAAATCGTTCAATCACAAAAATTAGGACAATTATTAATAATAAATTTAAGTCACACATCCATCCATCCATACATATAAACATTCACATCTCAAACCGAGGCTAGGAGGCTAGGAGGTATACGGGGAGCACAATTTCGCACGTTTAGGAAGCTTCCCATTATTCTTATTATAAATACGATCCTACGCTTGATGGCACAGAATAATTAATGAGTGATATTTCGTAGGATGTGAGGTTTCCTTTCATATAATTCTCCTTATTGTTTTGGAACGATCCATTTTATTTTTTGTTTGCCAACTTCCCGAATTAATTTGGTGATTGTGGGAGCATGTTCGGCTATCATCAGCAGTGTCCCTATTGTATATTGGATCGGCGTCTTGGTGATTCATTTTAGATTTGTTTTTCTTTTTTCTCATTTAATTTTAATTTAATTTATCGAAATTTTGTAGAAAAAATGATGCCATCTAATAGATGAAAACACTAGCTTTTAAAAAATATATTTGTTTTCATATCTTCACACTGTATCCTACATATGGCACGATTAATAGAGAAAGCCTAGTGCTAAACATTTTATTCCCCATTTTCCCTAAACTTTCGTGGCACAACTCAACACTGCGTCTTGTCTTGATATACTTATAATATTAAAAAATATTATTATATTATAGATTTAAATAGTCTATAACGTAAATTTATTAAAACAGTTCTTCCTATCCGTTTTTTTATATTTGAAAATAATAATAGTTTTTTTTAACTTAAAAATTTCGTTACATAAAATAGTAAATAAGAGATTATCGACTCCCTAATCAAACCAATCATATACTTGCTCTGTAACATTTAGTAAATAATATTCAATTATATTCCAAAACTACCCAAACTAGATAAAGGGTAATATTGATACAAAAGTTCCATTCGATAGGGTTCGATAGTGATTTTTGAACCCCGTCTCAAAATTTGGTCCCCGGAGATTGTGCCCTCCATACATAAAGTTGCACATTGCATCTGAATTATATATTAAGTTAAACTACCCCCGGGGGTGGCTTCAATAGGAAATAATTAAAATTATATAACAATAAGTAAATATTGGTATGTATGTATGAATATGTGTCTTGTTTTAGTCTTGAAAGTAGCAAAATTCTAATCCAGAGTTAAATTAAAAAGAAAACCTTTTATAAAACAAAAAATATATTTAAAAACTTTCAAACAAGAATATTTACTAATATAAATATTACATTAAATTTGCAAGAATTATTAGGTAAAAAAGAAATATCTTCCAATTTTGCAGTTATACGAACAAGTTTCACCTGTATTCCGCATATAGCAATATAGGCATTGGGAACCTAGTGTTAAAACACATCAATCATCGTGCGTTGAGAAGTGGAACTTAACACCACGTTCTACTTTGTTACCGAAGCGGGGAATTAAAAAATAATTAGAACCTCGAATGAGAATCGAACCCATAGCAAGAAAAATTTCAAGTTATTATACACACAAACACACACACACACACACATATATAAGTATGGCAAATACATACATACAAAATCCACATTTCCACCATTAAATCGTAAAGAGCGTCGTATGAGTAAACAATTGTAAAAATGCAATATTACAAGAACAAAGCTCAACATCAAACAAATTAACGCAGATCTAGCCGAAAACAAAAACAAAAATGGGAATAAAAAAAATAAAAACAATTTCTGGCACGCAATACCTCAAAATATATGTATACAATCATAATCCAACCCTTGTATAGAATTAACCCTTTGGTACAGTACAGTGAGGTGAACAACCCGGTTAAAGGACCCTTCTTATGTTTGCCCTTGAGTTAGAATCTTAGAGCGATTTTCTTTTTAGTATAATTTTGTCTTTAAGCAGTAGTCGTGGGTTTGATTCTCGTCGTAGAATTAGCAGAATTCAAAATCGTAAAATGGAATTGTAGAATGGAAATAGCTAAGTGACGTGATATAACATAGCCTATAATCTATCGCGATAAATATTCTATTGCAACACGAAATTAATTTTCAACTAGAATCAGTAGTTCCTGAGGTAAACGCGCTCAATCAAACAAATTCCAACTTTATAACATTTGTATAGAATATAGATTCTATTACTAGGTCCAATACCAATTCGCTTTTCGCTCATCGCTCAGCGCCTGTCCGCAGAGCGACACGACGTGCAATCGAATATTCATATCGCTTTTTCTCCATACAATACAATACTTACAGCTTGTTCATTAAACATTATTTTGGATCAGAGCCAAAATATCCTTTACACGGACTTCTATTACATATGTACTTGTATTTCATTATATTTCATTTTATTTTTGTTTATTTTCATACTTTGAAAGTCTACTATGGTAGTAACCATCGTTTACGCTTCAATTTGTGTTTTAATAAATTTATAATTAAAACTTATTTTGATTAGATAATAAGTGGATAAGCGCGGCGTTAGGTTCCATCTATAAGATTCAGTGCAATATATAAAATTTAAGAATTTGCTTATTATATCTTCCATGTCTTAAAATATCTTTAGGTGTATAACATTTTATATCATCCCCCGGCCAACTTTGTACGGACGTCAACTAAAATTATTGTAATTCGAAATGTCATCTGTCGAGACGTCTGATTGCTGTAGGGATGGAATTTGTTTAAAATGTTACTTATCGACGCATCGGCAAAGGTAATGTTTTATTGTTAGATAATGTTTTATCGATTAAGACAATCTAGCTGCTCTATATTATATTTACTCTAGTCTATAAAATTTCAAAATATATTTTTTTAAATTTTATTTTATTTTATGTATAAAAATAATAAGCTTAAGTAAATTATACTATTTGTTTAAAGAAAATAAATAATAAAGAAAATAGAAATTTTTCCCGATTATTGAAAATAAAATATTATGATACAATCACTTATACTTATATTTTTTTAAAATAAAACAACACAAAATAACAAAATCTACAATATTTATTAATAGAATACCAAATATCTTAAAAATAACAAATTAACAACAAACACTACAAGATGTGTAGTCACACCCCTACTAAGAAAGCATTTGACTTTGACACATCACTAATGACATTTGACAGAAGACGCGAGCGCCATCTATACGAGTGCCGAATCGATTCCACTTACTGCCAATCAAGCGAAAATAGATTTTGGACGATATTTCATTTGTTAATTTTGGTACAAATGACGAATTATCAGTCTGAATTCCTTAAACGTAGCCAAGTATGAGAAAATTTTGCTTGATTTTCATGACAAAAATGTTTTTTGAAGTGAAATAAGGATTAATAACACCGATATTTATGTGTTCATTGATTATACAAAGTGATTACATAGATTTAATTCAAATATATATATTTTAAAATGGCTTAAATCTGTATTGCTTCAGTATTTTGTTTTGTCATACGAAATAAAGTAGAGTGACAAAACACGTAATACCTCAGAAATTTGGAGGAGTGTGAGGAACGGAGTGTCTTAATACTAGGTTTCCTCTCTCTTGTCTAGCTATCTAGGTAGGTGCTAAGATTAAATCGTTAAAATATATATACACGTAGTAAAATCGATATTAATATATACTACCTATTTACTACGTTCCTTCAAAACTGATACTTTTTATTTGAAATTTGTTATTAAACGCTTATATAAGCGTTTATTATAATACAAAAAGATATTGTGATGAAAACGCAAAATGAAAATGCTATAGAGAAAAACCATTAAAACATTCATATTTAAATTCATTATGTTTTTCGGATAAATAAATTTTATAGTAGAAATTAATGTACGAAAGTATCGAGTTTCATACGTTTTGAACGGATACGCAGAAATATATTTTGTTATAGCCGATGTTAGAGGTGATGTTTGTGGGATTTATAAAGATACTATTTCTTTATGTTTGAGGTAAATTCAAATGATATATGTTTTATAGGATACTGAAAATAAATTAGATGAAGTCGTCGACGAAGCAGCGTATTGTTTGACTGTAAAATTGATGGTTGTGGGTTCGATTTACACTACAATATATATATATATATATATATATAT
>DWAP01000350.1:0-22668 GCA_018230625.1 Heliconius eleuchia
ATATATATATATATATATATATATATATATATATATATATATATATATGTATACACGTAGATTTATATATATATAACTCTTCCGCCATTAAATGACAGACAATGCATATATGATAGTGCAAGACGTAGAAAACTGAAAGGCAAGTTCGTTTCATTCAAGAGTACTGAGATATCAAGAATCGGGTTTTACGTTTTATGATTTTCGGAAACGACAACAATAAATAAAGTGATAAGTTTTTAAATAAGGATTTCCCTGTATGAAAAATTAAAATTCGAAGTTGTTTATAATTTTCAGTTAAAGTTTATACCTACGTGTTCGCAAAGATATGCTAACTATCTAAAAAAAAAACAAAATAGTATATAATATTAAAAATATATAAGCTTATCTATTATTACATACACTAAGCATCCTGTTTATTTAACAGTATATTTTAAAGCTAATCCTAGTATTCTACCTAACTGAATAGATCAGTTCTAAAGTAAATAAAAATCTAATAAAAAGACTTAATTTCATAATGACATATTTTTTTTACTAAAAATAATCTATTCCCCGTGTAGGATTTGAACCCGCAATCGGTTAAATCAATAAATTTAATTACCTTAAAAAGCTTTATATTCGTCGTCCTTAAAATTATTTACTTTATATTGAGAAAATAAAAATTTGCAATAACTTACCCTTATATGCTTGGTTGGCATTGTTGGCAAAATTAGAGTATGACGGTCTGCAAAAAGTAAAATCAGAAATATAATATTAATTTTTATAAAATCTTATGAGGCCGTCGTGGCGCAGTGACACAAGCGTGCGACGCCAACCGCAACGATTATGGGCCCGTTTTCCACTCATGGGAATGAAATATTTAATATTTTTATATCCTCGCTCTGGTAACAAGCAAAAGCGCGGCGTTGAGTTCCGACATTCAACTCGCAATGCTTCAGGAATTCGGCAGAAAGTGGAGAGCGGAATGTCTTAACACTAATCCCCCTCTATCTATCTACCAGATATATTCGGGATACAGCATGTAGCTAAAAAAATAATTAAATGTAACCATTCCCCCCAATTAGCATCGTACCCAGAGCCATTGTGCTTACTAGTAGACGTTGTCCCACTGCATCAGAGTGACCGCCCTAAAGTTAGCTGTAGATGGGTTTTGTTTAAATAGGGTTGGTTACATGAAAAACAAATATAACAAAATACAAACAGAATAAAATTAAAATAACTTACCCATAACCTGACGAGTCCCATGACCGTGATTCACCATACATGTTTTTAGGTACTCCGTAACCACTTTTGGTGCCAGCGTAGCCAGTTTTAGTACCACTGTAACCAGATTTAGTACCAGCGTAACTTTTCGTGCCGCCATGAGCCGTCTTAGTCCCAGTATATCCATACTTCCTAGGTTGCACAGATTTGGAATATCCCCAAGTTTTCATATAATTTGGCATATATGGAGGAGCTTGAACGTCGGATTGCCTAATTGAAAAAAATATAATTATCGCAGCATATCAAATACATAAGTTCTTAATAAGTTTGTAATTAATAATAATAATTTTCAAATAAACTCATTTAAACGAGTAAGTTAAAAGTTACTACTATCAAATATAGAGATTTAAATTTTTTCGTCATTGTATAGAGATTTTTAAGATTCTGAGAAAAAAATGTATATTAAATTATCTTCGTTCGATGTAAGTTATGGTTTCATTTATTTTAGAATTCACGTTTCTTTACATGTACAACTTTGCATATAAAAATATAAATATTATTTTCTTCAGAAATTTAGTTTGAAACAATTATTGCAAATAAATAAAAATATACAATACATAAATATATTTGAAATGATATTAAATTGCCACGACATTTAAATTGCAATTTTTAAGAAATAAAAGGTAAAGGTCAAATATTGTACAGCCATAAAAAAAATTAAAAGTTTAATTTTTTTAAATTATGGACGCAGTTTCAAATACTCACTCACGATCTCCACTAACTACACCATAGCCAGGTTCGCAAACGCATACTCCAAATATTAAAATGAAAGCGCTTGTAAATAATTTCATTTTGAAGTATTTGTATTATCCATTTATTTTAATATATTTTTGTAATTTAATTACTTTAATTAATATTGTAAGCACGATTGTTAGCTTGCAGATCACAAGCTACACTGATTCAAACCGTTCAATTTATAATGCATTATAAGTTATCTATTATTGCGTAAAAAAGGAAATTCACAACTCAATCCTCCTGATAACTGTATTTATCTGCGAATGTAGGATTTGCAAAAAATATTTCTTTAGTTTAATTGAAATTTTTAAATAACCTTTTTTTTTAATACCATTATCACTTTATAGCATCCTAATGTAATTAAAAATTAAAAATGGCGCCAAAATTATAAGTAAAGCTCAAGGCGTGTATTGTTGATAGGATTAATCTTAAAACAAAGTAATACCAAAAATGCCTTCAAAAAGAGTTAAAAGGACAAAACAGACTGAACAGGTAAGTTTTTGTTTATTTTATTGTACTAAATTAATATTTCATGTCAGTGCCGTACGTCTATATGTAATGTTCAGAATTTAAATTATATGACCTATCAACATAATAACTATAATATCACCATTTGTTTTTTATGGTCAACTTATTATTAACGCCAATAGTATTAATAATTTGTTTTTTTTTGTTTTTGATTGATTCATTTTTAGAAAAAAATCGTAACGTCGACACTTTTAACAATTAGTCTAAAATTTGACAATCACTTATATGCGAAGGAAATAATTTCTTTGCAACAGGCAAAAGACTACATAAGAGAAATTTCGAAATTAAAAATTGAAAGTAATGATGCAAGATCTCGTCAGGTAAAGATCAGTTTTTTTTATTATTAGTTCTTAAAATAATCTTAAGTAAATTGCAAATATCTGAACCAAAATCTTCGCTGCGTTACTTTCCTTTATCATGAAATTGAGAAAAAAGTGAGAACTTACAGTAATTCGAAATATATACAAAAAGCATTACAAACATAAATTAGTAAATAAAGAGTGAGTGACAGAAGTCAACGACGCGTTTTTGCCTCGACACAAGAGCGAAAAAATTGAATTATAAAATTTTCATTTCCTCGAATAGGGGTCGAATCCACAACTTGTTACGTTTACGGCCCACACGCTCAACGATCAAATATAAAGATTAGTTGATACGCCAATCCTTTAGGCTGCCAACTCTTATTAGTTCTACTTCCCAATGAGCTGCAATCAAGAAATTTTTCGCACTAGACTAAGTTTTTCTTATTAATCTTGTTAACCGCAGGTATCTGAAAAGTTAACTTCCGTGCTGAAAGCCTTAATTAACGAATATACAAATAAAGTTACTGATAATGAGAACTCTAATACTTTTTCTTTAAATAATTCTATTAAAAAGAAATTAAATGAAAACTTTGCAAGTAAGTCAAATGAAGGTTTGAATATTAGACCTGAGTGTGATTTTTCTGTTGTGGCGACGAATGCAGACCACTCTCAAAATAATTTAGAAGAACCCGATAATATAGAAGACCGAATAGATATAAATACCATAAATATATCTAAAGACAACATGTCCATTAATTTTCCAAAGAAAGAAATACCAGTTAAAAATAATAGCGATAACAGCAAAAATGTTAATCTTTGTACAGCACTCCCTGTAGAAAATTTAAACATGACCGGTCCACCAACGACTACAGAAAATATTAATGAAAGTAGCTTAAAAGATACAAATAAGGAACCTAGTGCAATTAAAAATAAAACTGCCTGTACAAACGATACTAACATGATAATTAGTACCGAGTGCGCTAATAATAGAATTATTTCTAGAGCCAATGTAAAAGAATCTTCGAAAAGTAAAAAAAGAAATACGAAAAAAAAACAAAAAAATGACTTAACGTGGATCGAAGATATAAAATTCATTAGAGAAATCGATAGAGAGGAACATCTCGCTAGCAATTTGGAGGAATCATTTTGGAGTGACTTAACTAAGCCAGCTGATTGTAGCCCAGATTTTGAAATGGATTAAATATAATAAATGTTGATTGTATGATTGATTAATAATAATAAAAAACAGTAGTTGGTTCTGAAAGTTTATTGTTATAACATTACGCTAAAGACTAAAAGAGGCATGCAAAGCAAATATTCAGAAATTGTATTTCGAAAGTTTTAAATTCCATAGATGTAGTAGTAGGCCGTTTTTAAATTTCATATGCACTTTTATCTTAATTAATATAATTTGAAACAATTGTTGTCAATTTATACAGATGACGACACTAGACCTAAAGCTTTAACCTCCTCTAATATATTCATTGTATAAATTGATTTTAAAGTTTGATTAATAATTAATAATACTTTTTTAATTTAGAGTAAAAAATTCCATTTATTGATATAAAAAAATTAAGAAAAAAACATATAGAGCAACGGATTTTCCTCATGCAGATAAGCGCATCTATCTATAGTTCTAGGAACATATAAACAAAGTTTATGATAATAAGAATTTTCCCAAACCCAGTTTTAAAACCCCATGCAAAAGCTACAATATATTTGATTCTTACATTAAATGTAACTAATTATTATTATTTATTATTTTATTAAATAATGTATATTCACTTAAAGAGCTCTGATTAATCATAGGGTATCGTTTTATTTTGAGGGCAACTTGAATTAAAATTATTATTATTATTATAGTAATTATTCTTTTTTGCTTCAAACTATATCCTGTATATAGATACTACCTGAGAGAGTGAGAGAGACTATAGTAGAGGGAACTTACTGTTCACTCCATTCAATTTATCGAGACATTGTGTTAAGAGCGGAACTCAACGCCAAGTTTTGTCTTGTTCAAGCGAGAAAACTTTAATTTAGATTTGTATACGCCGATGTATATCTTATGTTGTACAAAATATAAGTCTCATATTATTCAGAGCTCTCTAATGTCTACAATAAACCATTTCAATATATCATTGTATTACAAAGGAATTTACACACAACAGACTTAAACTTTCATATAACAAATATATGTAAATAATGTATATTACATTAAACTAGGCAACAATGAAAACATTTATTATGAGAACAAACTTATTAAATATTTAAATAAGTCACTTTGATAACATATTATCACTCCATGACTAAGTAGTTTCACCAAACCTTTATTTAAGAAAAAAAAATATTAAGTTGTTTTATTTTTTTACATTTGCATTGTTTTTTGTGACTTCTGTCATGTAAAGTTAACAAAAACCGCCTTTCATATTCATAATATTAAACATACTAAGTAATTTAAATCTGTTCAACGACTCATCAAGCCTTCCGATGTTAATAACATTTTAGTATAAATATGAATCATTATTTTTAAGTTTAATTGTTTGTATTAATTGAGCAAACACAATTTTTATCCTTATTTTCGTACGTAGCGTTCACGAAAATCATCACCTCAATTGTGTCAAATAGTAATAATATTAGGTCATTATCAGACTAATATGTTGAACCGTACATCAATTAACGTACATACATAATTATATAATGTCATATATATTAATGTTTTATAAACACCATATTTACAGAACTGAACGCTAAACGCTCATGATTAATTTCAAATCATTGTTTGTCTATTTAAATCTAATCGTGCAAGGAAATTTAGATTCATTTGCCGTTAAAGGCCATCCATAAATTACTGAGGTGAAGGGAGGGAAGTTTATTGGAATGACAAGGGGTGGGAATAGCGGCCTTTCTAGGAATTTCGCGACATAACATATACAAATAATAATAATACGTAATTAATCAGCTTCACACTGTATCCCGCACACAGCAGGGTAGACTGAGTGAACCTAGTGTTAAGACACTCCGCCAAGTTCCGGAGACATTGCGTGTTGAGTGGCGGATCTCAACACTGCTCTTTCCCTCAACGCCAGAGCGAAGAAATGAAAATATAAATGTATATACATATTTCATTTCCTCGAGTGGTTATCGAATCCACAAATAGTCGATTTTCAGTCACATTTTGTACTCCTGCACCACGACTGGCCTCAACAAATACGTAATTAATTTTATTTAAGCAAAAATAATATCCTAAATGCAGTTTTAAGTTATTAATTTCTAAATGTATATTTGCAAACTAGGTAAACTCTTATTAGGATGGCTCACAGATGTGTCCTACTGTGACAAGAATGGATAAGGGTCAAAATTAATTATACTCATTTCACCTAATTTAAGGATGGCCTCTTATGTTGTGGGTTCGAAATTTTAAAAGATGGTTCAGATTCTACGGTAAAACATTTTAACGATAAACTTGATTTTCTTACACTAAGAATTGGCTCCAAATGGGAAAACTCCTAGATGTTACAACCAAAATAAGTAAATTTTATATACATATTAGAGCTGGTTTCCTTTTACTTTTTAGCACATTTAGATAAATGATATCCTTATACTCTTTATTTATCTCTTTCATTTAAATATTGTATATACTAACAAAATATTTAATAACACAATAATATATCACAAATAACACACTTCGACATCACTAGTTCAAATATTAAATTTTAATACAATATATATTTTAATAATATTTTGTTTCAGAGTTATTAATATAACACGATTAGAATAATATCAAATTTACTAATACGTTCAAAATTAGGTATATTATACGAGTATATACCTCTATATAAATTAAATATATATAAATAAAAGTTTTATATGTAATATAAACTATTTATAATATATGATAAAATGTTTATAATGTAACATAACAAATGCTTATTAAGAAATGCGTAACTTAAACGCTTATATTAACGCCGTTATTAGACGGCCTAAACGTATAAGGCTTACAGCCTATTATGCAAATTCTCAGGACAAAAATGTTTTAAAAAACTATAAGCATACGTATATGTATTTCAGAATATACAGATATTACCAGGGTTTTACAGTTTACAAAATTTAAACGTTTTTAGCAAGTTTACACTCTTAGCTGACCTAAATGGTCTTAAAAATTTTGTACTTAAAAAAAAATTAAATCAGTTCACGCTGTATCCCGCACACAGCAGACAGTGGGAAGCTAGTGTTAAGACACTCTGTTCGTCACTTTCTGCCGAGATCTGGAGGCATTACATGTTGAGTGGCGGAACTCAGCGCCGCGCGTTGCCTCGACAACAGAGCGAACAAATAAATATATAAATGTAGATAAATATTTCACTTCCTCGAGTGGGGATCGAACCCACAACCAGTCGATTTTACAGTCACATTTTGCGCCCCTACGCCACCACTGGCCTCAACATTGTACTTAAATTTCATTAATTATATCAAATATTTTATCTAGAAATTTTCTAAAATATCTTAATATATTTATTTATTCACGATGTTTCATAAATATAACAGGATAGACAGATACTTTGTATCAACAAACTTTATTCTGAAGAACTTTATTCACCTTCTGTGAGCAGTATCCCGCACACAGCAGGGTAGGCAGAAGGAAAGTTAAGACACTCTGTTCCACACGGAATAAATGCCTTTATTTGTCATTTTGTTATATTTCTCAATAAATTGATATTTATATAATTATTCCTAAAAAGTTTGTGATATATTTTAGGAAGAACACGATAAACAAATTAAAAATATATATACACAATGGTGTACTTATTAAATGTATGTTTTTCAATATAAAATATTTTTATTATCTTTTTTCTATTGTGATATGATAAAAAAGATAGATATACAGATTAGCTTGCTCAAGCCTTCCCTTTCAACTATTTAAAATATTGTTCTAATTTAAATAAATAATCACGAAATGCATTATGATTACAATCTCAAAAAAAACATTTAAAGTACATTTTCAATTATTTTCTTTCAAATTTAATTAATTAAGTGCCAATGGAGGCTAGATAATCATTTTCATTTTAAAAACTAAATTTCCCTCTGACCTTGAAGAATCCCATGCTAGTTTTATTATGGAGTAGCGATGTTATACCTAGATAGCTTTGTATGACTATAGGTGAATGATGTATGCAACATGATGAGGGCATTGTCTCTATAGCCCTTTGCAATTTTTGAGCAAATAACTCCATATCGTAAGTTGATCGTTCTTCAACGCCACCATCTGTAAAATGTATATAGTTTTTATGTGTTAAATCAAAAAATACATCTCAATCCTACCCTTCACATAGTAGGGGAGTGTCCAGAGCGAGGAAATTTAATGGAGCGAGGATGTTTCATTATATTTCATTCCCTCTAGTAGAAGTTGAACCCACAAGTATCTGTTCAGTAGTCAGACGCACTGCCACTTCACCAATACGACCTCATTTTATGTTTAAAAATTATTGTTTTATTGACATTAAACCAGTCAAAAACAAGTATTTGGATCATTTATGTCAATTAAAATATATAATTAAACAAATATCTTGCCTTTATGCCAATATATAGGATGAGAAGCGAAAGTAATAAATGGCACGTCATGGCTAAATGGATTCCATACAGTTTTTAGTGGTAGAGGTTCTCCTTTATTCCACATCATACGTACACCTCGAAGGTTGCGTTCTCTAAAACATAATATAACAATAACACATACGTTTTTATAAACTAATTAAATTTAACAGTTCTTTCAAAGATCTTTTTTATTGTTATAATGTTTTTTACCCCTTTTTACTTAAATTAATAATATAAATGCTGAATAAAATTCTTTTAATCTTTCTTAACATGCATATGCATACGTGAATTTATATAAAATCTAATCTGATAAAATTTTATAAAAATATTTTTTTATGAAATTGATGCTAACTTTTTTGGTCAAATTTGTTTTTTTTATTTTTATTTATTATCTCAATCTTTAATAGATTCAAAATTATGAAAAAAGGGACCTATTAAATTATGCTAATATAATAGTAGTTCCCATTCTTTTTCTTGCAAGCATATCAACTACTGCATAACATGCATAATTATAAAAATCACAAAAAGCGTACTAGCTCTTAGACTATATGCCAAAATGCAGTGAATCTTCATACATATCATGGTGCAATGGAAATTTCAAATTAAAACATGATCAGAGCATCTACAGCAACCGAAAGTACCTAGGTTCAAAATACTTGGGATCGAACAGTTTAGCTTCATCTGTTGTACTGGGACGTCGGTATAGGCGGTCTATTACACAATCTTTGACTACCGTTGTAACGCCTGTAGCGATACCGTTTAAACGTCTATAATAGAAATATTAGTGTATTTATTTTTAAATAAATAAATGAATCAGCTTCACGCTGTATCTCGCACACAGCAGGGTAGGCAGACGGAACCTAGCGTTATGACACTCCTTTCCCCACTTTCTACCGGATTCTGGGGGTATTGTGTGTTAAGTGGCAGAACTCAACGCCGCGTTTAGCCTCGACACCAAAGCGAAGAAATGGAAATATAAATTTAAGTAAATATTTCATCCTTGAGTGGGGATGGAACAGCCACCCCACAACTAGTTGGTTTTACAGTCACACTTCGTGCCGCTGTGGCACGACTGGCCTCATATTTACGAATATGATATCATCTTATATAATTTTTATTTGATTTATAATTAAATTAGCCCAGTGAAAATACAGAACTAATAACAAAAATCTAAAAAGAATCATCAATATTTTATAAGAAATATTAGTAAATATATCAAGTGATCATAATAAGTAAAACCATTCTAAAAAGATTAAGTCTAATATACTAAATATATTATATAAATAATTAATTTCCTCATCAGTATAATTTTATATTTTTCATATCATATTTATCTATTGATTATTAATAACTTGACTTGACATCAGTTAGGTATATAATCTTAAGTGAAGCTAAGTAATATTAAGTGTAGTAAATAAATTCTAAAAAAAATGGTACTCACGGCACTAAAGAAGATGGTGGGTAAACTAATTCACCGATAACAATAGTGTCCAAGTCATCTAAATATGTCTTTTTAAAATCCAATTGTTTCATAGCAATGAAGTCATACTTTATTGTCATTACCAGCCTTGAAGTCAATAGCACAATCCTCTCTTTTTCATTATCCCATAAAGTAATTCTAAGATAAGTTTAAGACAATAAATATGAGTAAATAAAGATTAATTTTTTATACACTGTAATTTCACATATATTTCTGTCAAAATCCAAATCCTTTAGCCAGAATAGCCAGATATAATCTAGTAACAAGACACTCCATTCTCACATGTTTGCTCAATTTTGAGATATTGCACAGAGTGGTGAAACACTATGCTACACTTTATTTAGCCAGGCACACCAAATAAAATGTAATACTTATTCCCCAAGTGATAATTGAAATCACAACCATTGTATGTAACTTCACACACAGTTCAATTAATACTTAATAAATAATTTTGATAACACTTACTCAGTTAATAACCAAGAACCTAGATACTCTCCATCTTCAGGAAATAGTAAAGCTGTTATACATTCTTGTATTGCATTTTCCACCACACCTTTGCGGAAAGTGAAGAAATCTTTGATATTTTCTTTATTGAAAGGAACATCGTACCGAGGATAAACAGTTTGGACTTGCTCTGGTTCTGGTTGAACAGCAGGTGGCCCACCTGTTCTAGCATCTACTTGATTGAAAACAAATGAAAATATTCTATAATTTTATTACATTTTATATGTTAGCATTTTCTATATAGCTGGTCAGGCAGAGGGAAACAAGTACTAAGAGACTCCATTGCTAACTATCTACTTAATTTTGGAGAAATTAAGTGTTGAGTGGTAGAACTCAAAATGAATCATTTTTTATTACTAGAAAGAGAATAATTCATTCCTCTGAGTGAGAATCAGCTGCTCTTCACCACAAGCCTAATTAATAATTGCTATCAAATTTATGTAAAATTTTGAAAAATAATATTGAAATATGATTTTTTTTATATGGTCAATTGTGGATCACTATTTTATAAAAAAAATATTTTTTTATAAAGTAGTGCTATTATTTATTTTAATGTTATTAAAATAATTAACTAACTAGGCGTAACTACAATTTTTGGTAAGTAAGATATTTTATATAGTTCATTTCTTAATTAGCTAGTTTATTTGACCTTGTTTTAAACCTTGAAAATTAAGTGTTTTGTCAAATTGTAAGATGAAGCTATGAATCTAATTACATTTTAAAGGGCGATTGTGTATTTTATTATTTTCGTATATTATATTTTACAGTTAAAAATTTAAATAAATACTTAAATATTACCTGCAAAAGAAGATGTAGAAGACGTCAACGAGTCTGCACCAGAGAGTACAGAAGGATTTATTTGTGGGCTTCTATTTGCAGTCCCCGAAGGTTTATCTCGCCTGTTACCAGGACTATCTCCACGTACACTTTCTGATGTCAGCTGTAGGGTGCCACCCCGGAATTCTAAGTCGTCGTCCAACAAATCGCCCATCTTATTTACCCCAATATTTACCTTTTACCAACTTTTCTAGTTACTTGTATGCGTAAATAATCGACCGGCTGATAATGAACTGTCAAATCAGTGTTGCTGTTGTCATTAAAAATTGAAAGCGAAAATAAAAATTTAATTTGTCTATAAAAATAATGATATATTCATGAAATTTGTTTAACTAGCGCTGGAAAATTTTATTCTTATGTTAAGTAAAACATACATTTGTTTTTAGTAATCTGTAATTAACAATTTGGTGTTTTAATTAAAATACAATTGAGGCCATCCTGCCCAGGGGCACAAGGGTGTGACTATAACGCGACAGTTGTGGGTTCGATCCCCACTCGAGGAAATGAAATATTAATTTAAATTTATATTTCTTCGCACTGATGTCGAGGCAAAGAGCGTCGTTGAGTTCCACCACTCAACACGCAATGCCTCTAAAATTCCGCGGAAAGTGGGGAACGGACTGTCTTAACACTAAGATCCCTCTGCCTACCCTGCTGTGTACGGGATACAGCGTGAAGCTGATTTGATTTTTTTAATTAAAATATAAATATACTAAAACATTAGTATTGAATTTTATAACATGAAAAGTGTTCACTCAATTATATGATTTCTTTTCCTAAAGCAAATATTATAAATGTAATGTATGTGTGAATAGGTAATGGCGATAATAAGTACTTATTTATTGATCAAGTCAACCGAAGTCTCCCCCTACCTCTCTTACCTCTCTTACCTCTCTTACTTATTTATTAAACTATAAATATTAGTTTAATAAAAAGCACATTAATTAAAAAAACATTATTAATTTATAAAAAAAAACAGCATTATTTTAAAAATATTTATTGTAATATTGTACAAAAGTTCTTAAATGGTACTTGTGGCACCAATTATATCAGTATAGTACATACCGATAAAATCTTCCTCACTAACCATTAGACATAATATATACATCTGTACAAAATATGATCGACATTGGCCGATACTGAAAAAAATATAAAAAAGATTTACAATATATAAATTTGATTAAGAATTGATACATAATATAAAAGTATTTTAATTAATTCAATATTTCAAAATAATTTTATATTTACTCTAGTGGTATCTAAAATTTACAATAGATATTAGATAGGATCTAATAAGTAATATATATAAATGCAATCGAATCAATCGAAATAATGCACAAATGTACCTACGGAAAAAGAATAAAATATGCCATTGTTGTGAAAGTGAAAGTTGGCACTAAGATCCTATCTACATATAAACAAAACACGGTGTTTCTACAAAATATAATACTTTTTAATATATACCAAAATTTAAAAATAAAGTACGCAAAAATTACAATACAAATAAACTCAATTGTTCAAAAGTTCTAGAAACACGCGTTGATATGGTAAAAGAGCTTAGTAACAGCGACATCTGTGCTTTGGGCAGCGTGGTGGGTACACGATGCATTGGTCCATACAATACACGTCGGCTCCTTCTCTACCTTCCAACTCTCCTATTGCTTCACAAACTTGCCTGGAAAATTAAGAAAAGAATTTAGTGATAGTATGGGGTAGAAAAACTTTATATAATTTCTGAATATTTCAGTGTTAAAGAGCTGTATCTATACACAACACAGTTATTATGTTTATAAAAACTGTAAGTAGATCTAATAAAAAATATAATGCGACTAGTGTTAACTATGATTATTGAATATCTCATTAATGTGAAAATTTTGTTTCGAACTTTTAACTCTAACTTTTAAATATGTTCAAAATGTTGAATTCCGTAAATCAGTAGAACTATAATTTATAATAAGTATAGATGATTTTATTTGGTATTCGTTGCCCTGTAGATTTCGGGAGATACATAAACAATAATATTTTATTATAATTATAAATATATATTTTATTTTTACAATTACTTACGGGCAGTGGCAGAGATTTTCGGGGCAGTTGGGAGGGTACCGCAAGCAATTGGTCTCGCACCAGCTCAACATGCCGGGGATCAGACGGAATCCTTCAGACGGTACACAAACTTGATCTCTGAAAATGTCATTACAGTGTTTATAGGCTGATTGTAATAAGTGATTTATAAAGTTTTTAGCATTCAATAGAACACAATAGAAGTATTTTTTATTTACAACTGCAATGAAATGCTGAGCATCCTTCTTAACATATTATATATACATTATTATTTACAAATGTTTGTTATTGTTTACAAACGATGTTAGCTTTATGTATCTTGGGTATATTTTATTTATACTTTCATAAGCATAACAAACAGTATTAGACACAGTTTCTTCACATAATAAATATGGGTATATTTTTAAAATACATTTGTTGGAACAAGAACATAAAAACAAAGAATCTACAGGAACCTTATATACGATAGTAAGACGAATAAAGACAAGTTTATTTTACAACATAGAAAGGGAAACAGAAACAACAGACCAGAAACAACAATAGGAGAACGACAAATACAACAGATGTAGTCAGACGCAGATATACAGTTGTTAGTCACAAAGTTCTAGCAGTATATACATAGGTTTTCATTGAATAAATCATCGTAGTACAACAAAAACATATTATTCACACACCAGCCCCTTCCCAAGGTCCACACCATCCCAATATTGAGAACACAAAACAGATACCTAATGACGATTGGACCTACGCCAGAGTCACTTTCAGAATCATCTATATCATTGCTGAAATAAAATCAATGATTATTATACAGTGCACTCAAAACATATATTTTGTATATAAATAATATATTTTTTATATACTTGTTAGGTTTTACCTAATTATACGTAATTCTCCTCTCTCTACACCTTTGTGTTCATATCTGCAATATTAAGCGTACATACGTATATGCAATACATACATAAATAATATATTTATATATGAACAAAAAAATATCTATATACAAAAATACATTGGATATAAATAGTACTCATATCATAAAAAATGTAAATATACATATATTAAACTATTGTATAAAGCAAATCGTGATAAGCAAGAACGTAATACAACTTTCAAATATTTTTTTATGAAATAAAATAAAGTAACATTTACCATCACATCACCACTACTTGTGGATATTGCTTTAGGTGTGAGCTTTAAGCTCACTTCTACTCTTTTCTGTTTTAAATTGAATCTTTATAATTTCTCGATCAAGTGAAATAAAAAGCAGTTTATATTGGACCTTTTAGCCACTACATCATATTTTTCCAAATTTTTGCTATTATTTCTTTACAACTCGAAAAATCAAGAAGCGTAATTGAAAAGTGACAACGAACGAAACATGTTTTTAAAGTACTAACCTGACGACAAGAGGATAGACATTTTGCGGCATACTGTAATCTCTATAGTAGAGTAAGAAGGGATTATCACGTCGAAGGTCTCCAGCGAAGGCAGGAGGAAGCCCACCGGTACTGGTGATCACGCTCACGTCAGCACAGTTCCTGAATGTCTCTGAACGACCACAACCAACAGCTTCTGTTCCATTTGGACATATGCCCCACATGTTACCTAAAAAAAATAATTCATACAAATAAAAATAAAAACTAATCGTGGATTTTTATTCCAGAATGATTTCAATTCAAAATGTAGAAAAATAATCTTGCACATAAGATTAGCAAATTAACAAAATATTCGTTAAGATTTATAATTATGTCTACATTTTGCTCTTATATATAGATGTGAAAGCGAAAACCATTTTTTCATTTTGTGTACGTTTAAGGGCATTAGATAGTAGGTTTTTTAGTTTCACGGTATATACAATACAACGAAACCCAGTAATTGACATTGTTCCGCTGTCATCACCCAATTTTTAAGACATTGCGTGTTGAGTGGTGGAACTCAGCGTAATGCTTCTTGCTTTTTGTTACCAGAATCAATTCTTGTTACCATGAAAATAATTTATTCCTCCGAGTGGGAATCGAACTCAGATTGCGTTTACACTGTGCACCACGGCGCGGCGGTCTCAAAATGTAGGCACAAAAAATGAATATATTTTTTTATAAAATAGATCTTACCAGTATAATAGGTCCATTGCAAAACGCATTGTGTGCAAGTTACGTACGGAGGTAGTCTAACTCTATATCTGAAAGTGTCCTTCTTCGCCGTATCTAAAGGAATCAAAAACCTGTCTTCGCGAGTTCCAGAAATGTACAGAGGATACCTGTAAAAATAACCAGTTTTATTTTTATACTTTTTGTAAATATTAGTCTTTACATAATCGCTATATTATAAGTTTCGAAACATATTATGGTCTTTAACTAATATTGAAGGAAAATAAATAATTTAATCAATTTGTCTTGTGTCCTCTTGTTGTTTACCAAGTAAATAAAAAGGTATTGATGTGATACATAAATTTAATCTTTGTTCACCTATACAACATTTAAAAAAAATGTTGAGGTAATCTGCACATAGTGGGTAGACAGAGGGAACCTGGGAACCTAGTATTAAGACACTTCTGTCTCCTATTTTCAGCGGAATTCTGGAGGCACTGCGTTTTGATTGGCGGAACACAACGCCCGGCGGTACTAGAGCGAGAAAATGAAACTATTAAATATTTCTTTTCCCGGGTGGGAATTGGACCCACAACTGATTTGCAGTCATACGGCCTGAATTTTTGTTACAATGATTTGGATTTTCTTACTTAAGTGTAACTTGAATATAATGCGTGGTTTTAAAGCATTTTTTGTATCACCTGTCAAAACATTCTTGAGTGGCTTCTTGCTTGGGGTTATTGTTCGGACAGAGCTTCAGCACAAAGGTACCGAGGTGATTCGCCGTTAATTCTATTTCTATTTCTATTTCCTGCAAAAAATCAAAGGTTTTTGTTCGTTAAAAATATATTATAGTTTTTTTTGCTGTATGTCCGTCTTGTGTCCACTTTGATGCCAAATAAGTTTAGAAAAATTAAAGGAATAATGATTACTACTATTTATTGACCTTTAAATTTAAATTTGCTTATCTGTAGGTACCTACTATAATATTTTATTAATAAAAACTTAATTTAAAAATGATCTCAAGTAGATACTAATGCAAATAGTCAACAAATCTATATTTTGCTAATATTCATATTAGTTTTCTTTTAATATTTGCAATAACTACAGGGAAAAATGAAAAATAACATTATCCTTTATGTATATCAGCTTCACGCTGCATCCCGCTATAGACACACCGTTCCCCACTTTCTGCCGAATTCTGGCGGCATTGCGTGTTGAGTAGCAAAACTCAACGCCGCGCCGTTTCCGTCGACACCAGAGCGAAGAAATGGAAATATAAATTTTAGTAAATATTTAATCTCCTCGAGTGGGGATCGAACCCACAACCAGTCGGTTTTACAGTCACACTTTGAGTCCCTGCGACTGACCTCATATTTAAACTTAAAAAATATATAAAAAACAAAATAGTTATCAATTTAAAAGCGATGGCTAATCGCTAAAAGGAGACGACAATTTACATGGATTTAGGCATAAATACCTAATACATAATAACCAATACTTTCCAATTAGGTAGTACAGAATATCTAGAAAATAGAACTCCCACCTGTCCCACACTGTAGTGCCTAGTGATAATACCCTTGCCGTACATGCCGCCGGCCTCGTGCGGGCGCGGCTCGTTGAGGTGGTCCGCATCACCGCACACGCCGCAACGTCCCGAGTTCTGTTCCCACTGGACTGAACACACGCTTTATTAGTTTTGGCTCTTTGAAATAATATGGTTGAGAGGGAACCTACTTTTAATGACGATTCGTGATCCGTTTTCTGGTTAGTTTGGGGATGACGCGTGCTTTTGCATTGGCTTCTAATAAATTGATTTAACGCAAAGCTCAGCTCACACCTCGCGTAGTGTCTTTATATAAGATAAAATGTTGTAAAGTATATTACAATTGAAAAGAAATAGAAAAAAGGTTTCTTATCTACTTTTATGTTTATTTATAAGTCTACAATAAAAATCTGAACACTTCACAATATATTTTTAGAAGCCGATGTGATATTTTATTATAAAAAGTGTCTAAAATCCATGCGCTAGGTACCTTACAGCTATAAGTTTGTACCTATAATCGTATTTATTATCACGTCGCCGTATAAATTGTTTGAACAATATTTTTTACTAATGACTAACTTTAATTTAAAACATACATGTCTATCTATGGATTGAATTCCTTCAATATTTTTTTCCAAAAAATATGACACGATACACAATATTTGTATGTTGGCTACTATAGCTCTGGTTTTTTTCTTTCGTAATTAATCATTCAGATAAATTTTAAACTCATGTAAGTAATAATCGAAAATATTTTAACATTCAACATAATACGTGATGTTAATAAATTATCGAAGGGGTTTTCAATAACATTATTAATATAAATGTTTATAAGTACTCATTCCATATGGAATTGTAGAAATAATTAAGGTAACGTTGGCATGACATTTTTTTTCCTCTACTTTCCAGTTTCTCTCATTATCGATGCTTATACTCAAACGCAAACCATGGACTACTTGCAATTTTGATTAGGGAAAATTGGTTTGTCATTTTAATATGGTTGCACTTAATACATCGTAATATACATCTTTTGATTTTATACACACTCTCGGTTAGTGAAAGTTCCATAGAAATCGGTTTAGCTGTTCTGAACGAACTGAAAGATAGACAAAAAAAATAGTTTATTTGTGTGATAGTATCGCGTAAATGCTATGCGCTCTTGATAGAACACGATTATTTTGTAACCACCGACATACAATTTTATTTATAAGTATTTATTTCATACTAAGTACCTATATGTTTAAAACATATAAAAATAACAAGAGCATGTCTAATGCGGGTTTGAATCCGCAATCTTGCAGTGCTTACTCGTTGAATGACACGATGACTCCATGAATAATAAAAATATCAACGAACTTTAAATATTATAAAGTCTGCATTAGTTTTATTTAAGTAACCACAAATATGTTTACAAACACTCAAAATGCAAATATGTTAGCCACAAGAATTTCATAAGACAATGACGTAATTCTACACTTTAACTGAGATATGATTGCCTTTTTTTTCTATATTAAAAAAAATCTACGGGGTTATGCTCTCTGTTCATTTAACTCATCAACCTGCATCCACTTCCCTCACTATAATCATAAAGAATAAAGAAAAATTGTTATCATTTACAACAATGTTTCCTCATACTCGATATACTTGGCTTCACATTATATACTAGGTGTATAAATTTCAAAATTAAAATGACAAATGTTGTTTTTTATGAAATCAGTCCGACACAGCAAGGTAGAGGTAGGTAGAGGGAACCAAAGGGTAGGGTTAAGAAACACCGCGTGTTAAAAGGTGAAACTAACTGCCGGGCTTTTGCCATGTTGCCAGAGCGAAGAATAAAAATATTAATAAATAATAATTAATAAATTTCCGTGAATGGGGATGAACAAGATATATAAAAAAATATTTTATATCTTTTTTTATTTTCTTTTCTCATAATATTGTTATGCACTATAAAATGAAGGAAAATTAAAATTTGAAGTAGATTCTGACCGGCGTATCCTCCACAGAAGAGCTCGTTGTCATTGTAGTTCACTGGGTTTGGGAAACCAAACCGCCACATGGAGTTGCGCGCTGGAGGGTCCATGAGACGGCCGTGGCCTTCTGCTCCGCGTCGCGCACTGCCTAACATCTAAAACAAAAGAAATTACAAATTTTCTTATTTTCCAATGTACGCTAAATTTAAAAATATTACATATTTAAAAATATTACATAATGCCAAAACGACGCACTTTGTCAATTTTTTATTAAAAAAAAATGGTAATCCATGACGTGTTTTAAACTCCGTTATATTGACAATTTTACTCATGTTAGTATATTAGATATTATTTGAAAAGCTGAATGTTTAAACAACTAAATACGCAAAAAATATTGTTTGCACATTCATTAAATATTAGTTTCGATAAATACATCCGTTGTACACGCTTATAAATTTTAACATAGATTATGATTTTTTTTTTATTGTTTTGCTATTGAAGTAAGTGCTTATTGAATTATGTCTGTGTTATTTAAACTCCAATGGTGCTTGCACCTGGTTGCTTGCTTTTTTGCAAGAAAAGCAGAGGGATGTGATGAGACACTTTTTTCGCCATTTCACCTTTTATAAAAATTGCTTATTAGGCATCGTAATCGACACTAGCGTAACTCACTAAACTAATAAAACAAAACTATTTTAACTTAGAATTACAAAAATAATATTCGTTTTATTTAAAATATATTCCTTTATTCTACTCACTTGCAGTAAAAATATCCAATATGTGAGAGATGATGGTCCACCTCGCCTTCTGATCTCCATCTGAAACAGATGAAAACGTGAATTACACAACTGAAATCCATCCATGCATATAATTTTACTTATGTTTACATATTTTTCATTTAATACAAGGGAATGAAATCCTCTTAGATACTGTGCGCCTGATAGATATGTTTTTGTACGCTAAAATATTCATATATTTTATATTTAATAATTCATTATAGATCATTTCTTTAGTTCCGATAATTATAAATAATTTTATAAGTTTTATAAACAATAAAAAAAATTAATTGATTTATCTGTTATCAGTTAGGTTATTTTATTATCAGTTTAAAAATTACACTTATTTTAAAATAAATGAATAAGTTTTTTACATCTAATTTATATTTTTATATCTTTCACCTTCACTTTTTATCAGACTGATGAGAGACGACGACGAGTGGCGGACTCAACGCCGTATTTTAGCTTGCCAGGCAAAGGAAATAAAAATAATTATTTTTATCGAGTCAGGATCGAATCTCTCAGTCATCAATGTACTCAATATATGTGTAGATAATAATTATAATAATAAAGCCAGAGCCTGAGCTAAGAGGCGGACATAATTCCGTGTCATCTGACATAACAGAATATACAATTAATTTCTCCTTACAATACTACAATAGCAGTGTAGTATATAGATAGATCTTTACACTAAGTTTCCTCTGCCCGCCCTGCTGTGTTCGGGATACAGCGTGAAGCTGATTTTTGGTTTTTATTTCTTTTGATAATGAAACTTTTCTTATAAATCTAAAGCAAACGCAAATATATCAAATATTGGGTAAAATATATAGGGTAGAAAAGGAAAAGAAATAAAGAAAGAGGAAAAACACACGATTATTACTAAATATAATAAATAATTTATGGTAGATAATAAAGATTGTGTGGTGGTGGTGGTGGTAGATTCGATTCCACTCGACAGAATGCTTAAATAGCTTTCTCTTAAATACAATGAGCAGAAAGCGGAGAACGATATAATGTGTCAAAAACATTTTAACATGCTTTTATTACGTCAATTGTTACTACGTGATTAGATCTAAGAAACTGAATTTGACCCACATCTCAGAAGTTGGCAGTTACATGTAGCTTAGGTATTATGGTACTAATACAGTAATATGGTATCGTCGAGCTGACCTAATGATGGAAGCTTTATATATAACTTATAGCTCCGAGCACACTGTATAGCACTTGTAGCGTTTGGTGACGAAAAATTTGTTTTTTACTATTTCTAAAAACTATCATATCACAGGAATCTCGTTTCATGATGAAAATGATAAAATACAAAAAAAAACGCGATTCATCCAATAAAAACATAACACGTGACCATTCATCTCACCTTCGTTGACTCATAGCTTCACGAAATAACTCCGGCAACCTATTTGCATATAATGACAAACAACTTAATCCATGAGACTTCAAGCGATGATCGTGTGCGATACCTTCAACTCTTTTTGGGTGACGTTTTTTGTGTGTGTCATTTGCAAATTTCTTTATTATCTCGGATCTAAGCCGCTGGATAGATTTTGACAAATAAGATATTTTTATATTTGTTTCAAAAGCCCAAGTCTTTAGATAGTGATTTGAGAATAAGAAGCAAAACGGCGGATCTTTGGCACCAAAAGTTAGGTTAAAAATATATATATACCAATCGAGTCGAGTCGAGGAGCATCAAAATACTTGGCTTTTGGCTCTTAACTCTGGTGTCGAAGTGAAGCGAGGCGTTGAGTTCCGCCACTTAACACGTAATGCCTCCCGATATCGTCGGAAAATGGGGAATGGAGTGTCTTAACAATAGGTTTCCTCTGCCTACCCTGCTGTGTGCGGGATACATCGTGAAGCTGATTTAATTTAATTTTCTTGTAAAAATTTTAATGGTTGAAGATAAGGTTCCACTTGTTAATTCTCGAATTTTTTGTTATTTTTTAATATTTTTTTATATTTCTGAAACTTACTCTATTAAACTGGAATATAAAGAGTAGAGTTACATGAATAGGCTTTCTCTAGATGTTCTGTTAAATAATAGTTAATATGCATATCACCTGTTATATATATTTTAACAGTAGGAATATTTTAATATAGTATCTATATCTATTACTTTTCGGCAGAATTAAATTTGAATTTGTTTCATATATCATTTTTGAATTAACAAAACAGTTATAACTTTAAAATTGATGGTAAATCGTATATTTATGTTTAATTTATTTTTTATGTGGCTATAATGGCTATTTCCTAATCTTAAATTGTAGACCTTATATAATGCTATAACTTAAATAGTAGACTTTAAGGTAGAGAAGAACCCTCAACTATATATATCGCGTTAACAGTCAGACGCTGTACCACTGCGGGGATAAATATGTTTTTAACCTAGTGTTAAGCCCTACGCTTCTATTAAGACAATTTTGTTCTTCACATTCCGCCGAACTCTTGAAACATTGCATGTTGAGCGGTGGAGCTGAACGCCGCGTTTTGCATTTTTACCAGAGCGAGGAAATTAAAATATTAATTCATGTGGGAATCGAATCCACAATCGTCACGTTTACGACGACCTTAAGAAAAAGATAAATAATAAAAATATATATAACACTCTTTAGTTTATTGTGTATTTTGTTAAATGAATAGTGCTACGTGGCAGAACTCTACCTCGCGCTTTATAATATCAAAATATAATTCCTATTAAAAATACAAATATTTTCCAAAAGGTTTTAAATTTAATATAATTTGTTACATATACCATTTATCTCTAGATGAGTTGTCTTAGGGGCTCTCTTCGATATTAAGAACAAAATAGAAATTAATATAAATCACTACAATAAAGATAACTATTAAGTAGTAATATGATGCCGTGTGATCCCGGCCTAGAATAGAATCATTCTGGTACTGGTGGTGTCGTAAGAGATGACTAAAGTACGTGTGGTAGAGTCACGTCGCCAGCAATGGCAACACGCATGGGC
>DWAP01000351.1:0-22629 GCA_018230625.1 Heliconius eleuchia
GAGTTCTGCCACTCAATACGCAATACCTCCAGAATTCGGCAGAAAGTGGGGAACGGAATGTCTGAATATTAAGTTCGGGTTAGGTCCTACGCTGCTCTGTGCAGGATACAGCGTGAAGCTCATTTATAACTTCATTTAAATCTATCTTTTTGTGAAATTTTGAAGATTCTTGTGACAAATGAATCTTTGCTCTTCTTAAAAGAGTAAATAAATCTACGTCAAGTTCTAATGTTTGAAGCGTTTTCTCATTTTATCTCTATAAATTATGTTCTAGTTGACGTGGTACACATTCACATTTTTAAATACTATTTTGTAAATGTAACAAAACTTAGTATTATTGTTAAAAAAGATTTAATTTCTTATTTTAAAACATTTATTATCTGTCCATTATAAAATATAGTCTTATATTTAAAAAAAATAACGTTAGATTAGAACAGTTTTTCTTAGGTTTTCGCTGTATCCCACATACCAGAATGGGCAGAGGGAACCTGGGAAACCAGTCTTATGACACTTCGTTCCCATTAATTCCCATCAATGCCGTTCCCAACTTTCCGGCATTTTATTTCATTCCGCCGAGTGGGAATCAAACCCACAACCGTCGCGTTTAAAAGTCGCACATATGCATCACGACGGCCTCTACATCCCTAATAATACAATTTTAACACATAAACTTCAAAGCCCCTTTACACTTATACACTTTATGTAGAGCTATATATATATTATAAATATTATCCCAGGCCAGCATCGAGTTTAAATAAGTTATCACCTGTAGAGGTCAAATGTTTTGTTTATCAGGTCAACCCTTAGCCCGGGATTATGATTTTATTTAAGGTCCATTTCGATCCTACCTGGTAATATAAGTAGAGTTCAGATAATCAATGTGTACAGTGTTTGAGTGACCTGTTTTTCTTTGCGAGTGTTTTTACGATATGATTGGTTGTCTTATGTTTTTTTTTGTTTATGGAATCAGCAAAAATTTTTTTTTACTTATTTTGGGTTTTAGGATTCTGTATCTCAAAAGATAAAATGGAACCCTTATAAGATCACTTTGCTGTCCATCTGCTCGTCTGTCAAGACGATTTAGATCGTATAGACGTATCAACTGAAGTTAATATTAAATATTTAAGTGTATAATTCCTTGAAGCATAGAAAAAACATTAAAAAAAATCAGTTTGTCAGTCAACGTAATCAAAAGATACGAGCAATTATGCATCGATTTTGCTATATTTTGTACAAAATTCGCCGCGTATTTAAAACATATAGAGTACTTGCTGCGGACTTATGATTTATTTTAATACTTATAGCATTTGGATAAATATCTAAAAAGTGAAAACTTATTGATATTTCAAAGAAAAAAATCATTACAACCTTATATTTGTCATTCATTCCATACCAAGTGATTGCATAGACACGCAAACTTAAAATTGTCAACTTTTATAATTTGCACCTCCCGATAAGCGGCAGGCTTTTGTGTCAATTTTATTATTTAATGCAATTCATTAATTAAAAATTGTATTAACATATTAATGTGAATAATAAATCAAAAATTAACCGCACTTGGGCAACATCGAGCACGTCCATTTAATATATAAATTGTAGAGTTGCGTGAAAACGTACCAAAGCTGTCTTTCAGTCCTCACGAGTAATCAGTATTAATGTAGCGCTAGATAAAATCAAAGAGACGGCAAGAGTCACGGAACCATACAACAAATAACTATAATTATATATTTTACACGATACAATCTCTTTATAGAGTGAAAGTTTGTTACTTTTCCGCCTAATGTGTTCTTATTTCTTTTCATAAAAGCCTACGAGGCTGATATGGAGAAACTTTGATGTCAAATAGGATGAAATAAAGCGACGGAAACGTTTATAATTTGGTAAATTATGTTCGTATGTGTGGATAATGGAGAAATATTTTTTTTTCGGCGTTTAGTTCCGCTATTCAACACTTAATGTCTGGAAATTTAGGCAGAAAGTGCAGAACGGATTGCCTTCATACTAGGTGACCTATGTTCACCCTACCATATGTGGCAAATAGCGATAAGCTTGTGTAGACATTAAAACAAAAATTGCGTAATGTATTATAAATGAAACTATTTGAACCGTATTAATCGCGTATGTTTTGTATTTTTATACATTTTGGGGAACCCAAATGTTGACCACATGGTAATTCAGGTTTCAAATGTCTAAGCATCATTTAGCATCATTTAAATGTATAAAAATACAAAATATACGCGATTAATCCGGTTAAAATAGTTTCATTTAAAATGTGTAATAATCGTGAAAATCAAAGAATTTATTATTGCGTAATGTAATTAATTTTGGTCCATTTTTCCAACTTCGCACTCTATCATGCACGTTGTATGGTAGGCAGAAGGAATATAAACTCAACAGTGCTAAGACACTCCACTTTTTACAAAATTCCGGAGTAATCACGTGTGGAGTGGCAAGATATTTAATATTTCATTACCTTGAGTGGAAATAGAACCCACAACCTGTAGGGTTTAAACTCACATTGCCGTTGCGCCACGCCTAGCCTTAATTTTGCATACAAGCTATAATTTATTCATTTGTATCGTAAAATATGATATGCTTAGAGAAGAGCTTTAAATACGGAAGGGAGAGGGCTTTTAAGGTTCTATATCGTAGTTACGTATTAAATAGTCTTATATAAATAAGTACTTATAAATTATAAACCGGGCTAGTAGTGGCGCAGAAGCACAAAGTGTGACTGTAAAATCTACTGGTTGTGGGTTCGTTCTCCATTTGAGAAGATGAAATATTTACTTAAATTTATATTTCCATTTCTTCGCTCTGGTGTCGAGGCAAAGCGTGGCGTTGAATTCTGCCACTCAACACGAAATGCCTCGAGAATTTGACAGAAAGTGGAGAACGGAGTGTCCTAAGATAGTTTCTCTCTTCCTACCCTATCGTATGCGAGATACAACGTAAACCTGAAAAGAAAACAAATTAGGTTATAATATGATATTAATCTCTTCGAATATTCTGCTTAAGTGAGAACATTTTACAAAATTTGAGCAAGTCTATGATTTGATTTATTTAATTTTAATTTTTTGTAGGGTACCAAACTAACTACATTCATAGTAAAATATAAAACAGAGTGATGAGTCACTACAATACTAAAAGGAACAATTATATAATTTTTCATTATACACTTTCTAAATGCTCTATTATGTGGAATATTTGGACTTCTTCCACAATAATACAGCTGGCTTCCTGAATATATTTATTTTGTTAGGATTATATTGTGTTTGTATGGCTGTTTGTAAACATCTTAGGAAATCTCATAAGCTCTTACCCATGGCATTGTTCGCGTGCAATTCTGAGATTATCGAATGAACGAGAGGCATGGAAGTGGTTTTACTGTATGAAACTTCATCACCATTTTTTCATATACAGTACACATTAAATCATCAATGCTAAGACTTTTCGTTCCACACTTTCCGCTAAGTTCTGATTCTAGTATACATATTAAAAAAACGAGCTTTACGCTTTTTCCCACATCAGGTTAGGCAGAGGGGCTACCCAATTTAGCGAGGTAGAATCCAACGCCACATTATGTCCTATTGTCAAATCGGGTAATTTTACTAAAATCATTCGTTCTCGGCGCCTTCGGTTTAATGCTAAATAGGTAAAGATAAATTAGTGACAATAATTCGTTTCTTATCTAAAAAAAATATTCAGTTCAAACAGTTTCTTATTCAAATCGAACTTACGACCTCTAACGTACTACTACATAGATATTTCCAATCAGATGCAGACTGCTCATTACTTATCTATTCTACAGTAATATCGATAATACAATACCAATTGCTCGTTTTGGAATAGGTCCAGGAAGTACTCTATATATCTCTATATTATAAGTACGAGTCTAGAGATTTGACTGTGGAGAATACTGCGGTAATTCGAGCTGATTATTATTTTTTTGGGCTTCTAGCTGTATTCCACATACGACAGTGTAGGCAGAGGGAACCTGGGAACCTAATGTTAAGACACTCTGTTCCCCAATTTTTGCCCAATTCTTTTGACTATATTACATCCCGTTAATCGTGTCATATAAACTACACATATTTAGAATGTATATTGCAATGTTAACACATTGCATAGAACTCTTTGATTTTTTTTTTACTTCACCGTGGAGAGAAGCCATAATAAAAGGTTCCCTTTTAAAAAAATATCTGATATCATTATTTGCGTGAGATGATTAGTAAAATATTGTAGCGGCCACAGAAATATTTCTAGATCCATTTTACTAAACAGTAGTGGGTTCTGTCACTCAATACGAAATGTTTCAAGAATTTGGCGGAGAGTGGTGAACGGAAGTGTCTTGATGGAAACGGTGTGTCTTTACAATCGTTTCCCAGATTCCCTCTGGCTTCCCTACTAGCTGCGAACTACAACGAGAAGTGAAAAAAATTATATATACTACTGCAAAGAGAAACTGACTCGACAGTATCATTTATAAATGAGACTTGCAGAACTTACGGTAACTTTGTAACTATCATTTATATTATCCAAAATTGAAGTTGTCGAAATTAGTATAACATGATAAGTAATTTTTTCTATTTCTTATTTAAATATATATTAGTTTATACAGGATGTAACTCAATTGACGATCAACAATGGTCTATGGGTAGAGTTCATAAAAAGTGATAAGTCACTCTGTTTCCACTTTCTGTTCAATTTGAAGGCAAGCTTTGTTCAATTAAAATCGTCATTGGTCTTACTCTATCTAAGTTACATTTGCGTGTGCTATAAAAGTTGTTTTTTTTCTTTTCTGAGGTCAGTCGTGACACAGCGATCGCGTGCAAACAGGTAGTGGATTTTATTCCTTCTCGAGGAAATTAAATATATAATATTTTTATTTTTTCGCCCTGTTGTCGACGCAAAGCGGAGAGTTGAGTTCCATCACATAACATGCTATGAATAGAATTTGAAGGAAAATGGTAAACGATGACGACGATTAAGATACCTTAATGCTAACGAAATGTTAGGTTAACATTAGGTTCCCAGGTTTCATCTGACTACATAGCTAAGTGCGTATTTTCTGGTGTTGAATAAATGCACAGAAAACGATTTTTAAAAATAACATAGGTCTGACCGCCACGTGCTCTTTATCTATTTTATATTTTAATTATTGTTTAAGTGGTTTACATTAGTTGAATCATATAATAGGGTACATTTAGACAAAATTAAAGTATAGTATGCTAAAATAAAGCACATTTGGTATATTTCTTTATAATAAGTTAATTAGATAAGTTCCCAACGGCGTACGATTGGTGTGGGTACTAATCTATTTTGATGATACTTATATTTAAAATGATTAAAATCTTTTTTGTTGTAAAAAAATTAAATATTAAATAATTTATTTATAACCAATTTTCTTGTTATAATTGACAGTGTATGAAACATACATATCAGATTACCTTAAGTAGCTTCATACATTCAAATGCTTCATCATTTCAAAGAGACACACGAAATTATCTTTCATATTCAATTTAAAATCACTTTGATTATGAAACCGTATTAACTTATAGAGGAAATTAGCAAAAGCTTTTTATTCACTTTTGGAATTCTATTTTAGTATCGCATACGTTTGTTCTTAAAATTAAAATTAAATCAGCTTCACGTTATATCTCGCACATAACAAGGTAGGCAGACCTTGTGTCTAGACACTTCGGTCCATACTTTTCGTGTTGAATGGCGGAACTTAACGCCGCGCTTTGCCTCGACGCCAGGCCTGAAATATAAATTTAAATAAATATAACATTTACTCGAACCCACAACCAGTCACGCTTACAGGAACACTTTGTGCCCCTGCGCCACGAATGGCTTCAAACATACATTAAACATTTGTTCTTAATTCATGCTAATAAAACAAAGCTTAAATTTAATGTATGGTTTGTTTGATTGAAGGCGGTAATCTCAGGAACTACATTTTCAATTTGAAGAGATATTTTTGGGTTGAGTAGTCCTTTTGTTGTTGTATTTGTATGATGTTTTACTTTTTGTTCGCATTTTGCTATGCAGGCAAAGTCCCGGGCAAGGGTGATGTCAATATCACGCGACCTTATATAATGTGTCGCCAAGTTTTTATACGTTGTAAGTTGAATGGCGGAACCTATAAACAGTGCGGAGAAAATAAAAAATAATTTAACTTCACGGTCCTTGATTGAATTCCCACTAGGAGTAATGAAATATATATTTTTTTAAATTTTTTCGCTCTGTTAATAAAACATAGCGCGGTTTTAAGTTCTAGCTCAAGAATTCGGTGGACAAATGTGTTTTCACAGAAGTGTCTTAACACTAGACTCCCAGGTTCCCACTGACCACCTACTCTAGCCTACCCTATTTGCGGGATACAGAGTGAAGCCAAAAATAACCATACAAACAATACGAAACATAGCAGACATACTAATTGAAACACAAATCTGACATTAATTATCGTATTCTCGCTTGAAGTGGGTGGCTCTAACGACGTCCGCGTCTGTAAACTTGCTCCTTGCTCTCTCTCTCTCTCTTAAGTTAATGTATAGAGGCGTGTAGAGTTTAACTGAAAATTATAATAATTAATAGAAATTTAGGCTATTGTTAAATAGTTAGGACATTTGATGGTTAGTAATAGTTGTGGATTCAAATTTCGATTATTTTTAATACATTAGGTTCCTTGTGTTTATTGAGAGGCAAAACAAAAGAACATGTGCATTTATAAGACACTAGGTTCCTCTTGGCTATTGATAGGCAGGACAGGACATGTGCGAGGTCTTGTTATCAGAGTGAGAAAAATAAAATATTTTTCTTAATCGTTTCCAGTCAGCCACATATTATAAATGTAAATGTTAGTTTGTTTGTTACGCTTTCACGTTAAAACTGCTCGACCGATTATAATGAAATTTTATAAACACATTTTTAGAGGTACAAGAAATCACATAGGATACTTGTTATTATTATATTTTTATATATTATACTTTGGCTATAAAACGAAAATAAGTTTCAGCGAACAAAGCCGTGTTTATGTCTCTCTTGTCTATATGTGTTTATAAAAATCTTTCGTTACTGAGTTATTGACGCACGTTAGTTACGCAGCGTAGTGAGATTAAAAAATTTGACACGTAAAGTCCCCAGGGAGTATTAAGAGAAGTGAAATGGAAAATAACGGGATTTTCCATTTTGTAGTCCACGCATACGTAGTATCGGGATAAAATAGTTATGAATAAATTGCTATCGAAAACATGCTTGTATTCATATATTTTTTAAGCTATATCATAATAGGAAAAGGCACCTGGGAACGTAATGTTAAGATACAATATTAAATATATTGTAATTTTTAACTCTTTTAAAGTGTTATTCCAGACTTAGGAAGGAAAAATATGTATTAAGAAAACGTATTAAAAATTTAAACGTAGCGGGATTTGAACCCGCGCCTTTTTGGAAACCGTCCAAGCGCTCTGAGCCATACGTTCTCATCGAACTACGTCAAAATTTTTATACGTTTATATTTAATTACCACGGCTTTGAATAGAATCGACACCCAATCGCGTTTACAGTCACGCTTGTACTCCTGCGCCACGACCGACCTCATATTACATTCAACCAAAATAAAAACTGATCGAAACATCGCAGTCTCAATTGAAATAACACAGATTTAAACTATTTTCAATTCGAACTTTATATTTTATCGTCCTACAAATATTCCCAATCAAAATACAGAATATATAATAAAAACAAATAAACCGACATACAAACAGATGTTTTATTATAAAAATAGAAGTTTCAAAAATACTTTATTACAGCAACTACATAAATTGAAGTTTACGATTTTCTATTGAATGACAGTTGGTGTTTTATGTATTTCACGCGGTACCTCACTACTCATTTCATGATCAAAGGAATCGATGTAGTGACAAGATTAAATAAATAAATGAATCAGCTTCACACTGTATCCCGCACACGGCGGGGTAGGCATAGGGAACCTAGTGTCAAGTCAACTTCCCGCCCAATTCTGGAGGTATTGCGTGTTTGGTAGAGGAAATCAAATCCGCGCTTTTCCTCGACAGCAGAGCGAAGAACTAGAAATATAAATTTTAAATAAATATTTCAATTCTTCGAGTGGGGATCGAATCCACAACCAGTCGCGTTTACAGTCACACTTTGTGCCCCTGCGCCACGACTGGCCTCTGTGCCTGGTCTCTGTGATATCATTAGTTAACACTCTCTTATGTAGTACAGCACTATTGTGACGTATCTAGGGCGTGTCGAACGCGATAGTTGAATGGAATTCGAATCGCGCTATAGCAAGAGAAAATGGTCGGACAGTTTTATTTCAAATGTTCTCTAATAAAAAAATTATATGTCAGTAGTGTCAGTTATGCAAGAAGCTGTAAATCATGTTTAATAGAGGAAATATAGCTGTGGTGGATTCAATTTCCACTTGGGGGGAAAAAATATTATTTTGCTATGTGAACAAATCAAATTGCGGCGTGGAGTTACGACACTCGAAACAAAATGCCTTAAAAATTCGGAAATTACCCAAAGACAGGAACGGAGTGTCTTAACATATACAGGATACAGTGTGAAACTGTAAAAAAGGTAGAATAAATGTATTCCTCAATCGTGTTATACAGCAGAATATTCTTGTTCAGAAACGGTAATTAGGTCTTTGCAAGCACTTTTGAATGCCAATTGATGCTAACGAGGTCAGTAGTGTCAGTACCAGTTGTACATAGTGATTATTAACTTTGATAAGATATATATGTAAATATATCGTATTATTCTATGAAGAATAATACGATATATTTTTTATCTTCTTCTGGTGATAAAATTTTTCGTTACCTTTTTTTTATAGAGATTTTGTACATTTAGTGGCGTAACCTAACGCTACGCTTTGTCTAACCTCGATGTATTTTTTTATATAGTTAATTACAATATACAATATGGTTTCAATTTTATACGAGCGGAGCCGGCGTTGCGTAGACATAGAGCGCCTCAGTTGAGTGAAATGGAAATCGTCACGTTTACACGCAGTATCATAAAATTTGGGCTAAAATTGTGAAACGGAGTGTTTTAACACTACCTGCTGTACCGTATACGTGTTACATGGTGAAAATTAAAAAATACAATTTCATATAAATACGAAACGAAACTGTTGCATGATTCTTCATTCATATACATTAAAAATATTTCAGTAAAGAAAATACATTAAAAACTAAAAATGTACTATATATATATAATGTGTAAAAAAACATAATTTATTAACAACAGCGACAAGACAGACTCACAGTAAAGTAAACGAATGTTACAAAAAAAAATCATTAGGTTCCTAAGGTATGCCTGAAGCAAAGGATAGGGGGTGGGAACCTTTTTCCCACTTAGGAAGTTAAGTAGAGGAAACCTAGTTAAGACACTCCACCTAAGTAAAGTTTAACTAAAAATAGAAAATGTTACGAAATCTGTTCACTTTGTTCTTATTTAATTTGTAAATTAAAATACTTTGTTTTCACTTAACTTATACCTAAGACTTAAGATTTTTTTTCTTTATTCAAAATGAAGAAACGATTTTTTTAAAACGTTTCCCCGAGTCTAGATTGAATCCACGACCATCGTGCTTATAATAATGCACTTTTCAGTTGTGACACTTTAAAATCAGTATATATTGCTCTCTTTTAAAATAAAAACATGTAAAAGATTGTAAAATTCCAACAAATTTCAATATAAATAAGATTCTGTCTGGACCATAAGTTATAGTTGTCTGTATATTCTCATGAATACGATATGTTACTTTAAATATAAATACAAATACTGTCGTGTTTACAATATAAATTTAAAATCATCTTTTTAAAACGTTTCGTAGAGTAGATTTTTTTTTGTGTTTCTAAAAGTATTTTCCCCTTTTAAAGAAGAGGGTAAAATATGATAATAGTGGGATAAAGGTCATTATATACTTAACTCTTAAAATACAGAATTTCGCTTTTTTTTTCGTTCCCATAGGAATTTCGAGAAATCTTTTCTTATTTTTTTTCTACAAATAAAAAATACTTAAAAAAAACTACTTACTATGTCCACCAGTTTCGTTTGTACGTTGTCGGTCAGTTATTCAGTAATTCAAGAGATTTAAAATGTAATGTTCTAGCAATATTTTGTTATAATTATTTATTTTATCGAGAATATGAGAAACTATAAACGCTACACTTGTGGCTTCGATTCCTATTCGAGGAAATGCATTATTTTCGTTTTAAAATGCATAATTGAATTTCGCCACTCAGACAAACACACACACTAGAGATTAAGTTGGGAGGAGTGTCTTAATTCTTAGTTCTCTTCCACACCCTTCTATAGGCAAATTCAAATCTTTAACCACCATAATTAAAACAATTGAAATTGGGCAATAAAAATTTCTTAATGTGAACGAAGTGTCATAACAATCGCTTAATTAGGTTCCCAGGTTCCCTCTACCTACTCTGATAGATGCAGGATAGAGCGTGAAACACAAAACAAACCGACAAACATATAATTCTTGTACATATATAAAAAAACTTTCATACCATATCTCCCAGCTTGTATCCAACACAGGCTTCTCTATTTACTACGTGGGGAAGCCAGTATTGAAAGGGGCTGCCGTGACGCGATGTGAATATAAACTCTGTAGCCTTGTACGGATTGCAAAACAAATTGATTTAGAACTTTAAATTATTTCTTTTTTTTTTATTTGAATACTTATGTTGTTTTTTAATACAGGAAGTGTCGTTGTGGTGGGATTGAAGATTTTGTAGGGTGTATGTCAGTTCGAATCGCGTTTGAAAGATATATATTATATGGTTTTATATATATGATGAAAATCTATTTACCGTTTTTTTTAGTTTCATACTGTTTCCTGGAAAAAGTTTTATTAATATAAAATTTTATAATTTTTATATTTACTTGTTATGTAAGGCTTACAATAAAATGCCAGTCGTGGCGCAGGGGCACAAAGTGTCACTGTAAAATCAACTGGTTGTGGGTTCGATCCCGGCTCGAGGTTATGTAATGTTTATCACACAAGTGGGTGTAAACGCGACTGGTTGTCGGTTCGATGCCCACTTCGAGGAAATTAAATATTTGTTTAAATTTAAATTTTCATTTCTTCACTCTCTGCTATTCTTAGCGTTGAGCTCCGCACTTAATATACAATGCCTTCAAAATTTGGTGGAAAGTTAAAAACGAGTGTATTAACACAAGGTTCCCTCTCTCTTCCTTGCTGTGTGTGGGATTAATTTTAGATATCAATATGGTAGTGTTTTACTACCATGCGTACAGTACAGCACCATCTGAGGACGCGTCTTGTAAAAGCCTCAGTAATTCTGACCCGTCTGAGATCCCCATCTCGTACAGCATCCCGAGCTAGAGCGGTTTACGCAAATAATACGAAAATTAAGGGGGCGGCTATTGGTAAAACAAAAATTGTGTGTGAATATATGTATAGTTTCTATTAAAGCTGTTTTCAGTTTTGTTTTTAAAAGATTTTTTTTCAAACTTTGAAAAGATATATGTTTTTATGAGATCTTATAAAAATATGAACGTGGATTCGAACCCGTGCCTTGTGGAAGCCGTTCTTGGATAGAATGAAAAGCATATTTTTTTAAGATTTTTCTATTTCACTTTTTTAAGGACAATGCGACAGAGTCTTACTGTAAAAGTGATATTTCTGATTTTATAATCGTTTACTGGTACCAAAAAGTGCGGCGTTGAGTTTCGCTTCCAAATTTCTTTTTGTGATTTCCGCCTGGAAACCTGCGAAGAGTGTAATTAAATGTGCTGACATAGGAATATTTTTTTAACTTCACTCTATTCCACTGAATTCTGGCTGGAAATGAAAATATGAAATTTTTATTTACTTATATTTCATTCATTCATTTCATATCAAATATTTACATTTTCTCAAGTAGGAATCGAACCCACAACCTGTCACGTTTACATTCACACACTGTGCCCCAGTGCCACAACTGGCCTCAAAATATACAAAAAATAAGATAAATTTGTCTATTTCTATACAAAAGTGTTATTAAATCGAACGATTGCAACGAACTACAATGACAGTAGAAAGTGATAAAAAAAACGTGGAATCAAAACGTAACTGAACTTTATAGAGGCCAATTCTACTTTGATTTGTTGAAAACGATATGTAAATAAAAGTATCGGTAAGCCTTTGTTCCTTAAACAATATTAAAAATCAGTTTCACGCTGTATCCCGCATATAGCTAGGTAGGGTTAAACAAAATGAAAAGGCATAGTACGTGTTACGTATTATTCCGTTTTGTTTTTTTGTCAACCCTAAATATATAATGTCTTATTTAGGTTTCCTACTTAAAACAAAATTATGAAAAACAAAACGTTATTATAAATTTAAATGTTTTATTATTATAAATATATCATTAATGTTTATTTACATTTACAATCTCATTTCTGCGCTCTGGTGTCGAGGCAAAGCGCGGCGTTGAGATCTGCCACTCAACACGCAATGCCTTCAGAACTCGCGGGAAAATGGGAATCGGAGTGTTTTAACACTAGGTTCCCTCTGCCTACCCTGGTTGTGTGCGGGTTACAGCGTGAAGCTGATAAATATTATATAATAGTTTCTGATATGATGTATGTACATATATATTGAATAATGATGTATTTTTTTAATTAAATAGATTTGAGCCTGTATTCCTTTTCTACAGTTGAATAGAGTAGAATTGAATATTCGTTCTAACAAACATTAAAATATAATACGAAAACAGATAGTTAATTTTTTCTAAAATATGTATACAGCTAACGAAATTCTGAGTAACATTTTGACATAATATGAATAATTTAAAACAAACAGAATATAAATAATATAATCGAAATATTATTATTATAACAAAAAAAAATCTAATATCATCAAAACAATTTCAACATACAACATAAAAGGTACATCATTCTGTCAGTCCCAAAAACATAAAGTTGCCTAAAATATTCAATATTCTGAATAAACCCTTGTTACTTATGTATACTATACAATGTACTTATGTATACTATACAAAAATATTTATGTATGTATACTATACTATGTAAATAAGCATTTAGTAGATCCTTCTCGGGAAACATGTTAAAATCAGTTTCACGCCGTATTTCGCACACAGCAGGTTAGGCAGAGGGAACCTAAGTTTAAGACAATCCGTTTACCCTTTTCTACTGAATTCTTGAGGCATTGTGCGTTGAGCGACGGAACTTAATGCCGCTCCTTGCCTCGACACCAGAGCGAAGAAATGAAAATATAAATGATTTAAAATGTTTTTTTCATATCCTCGAATTGGGATCGAACCCACACTCAGTTGCGTTTGCAGTCATACATCTGAGCCATGTCTAACATAATTGAGATAAATTTGAAATTTAGGATGTCGGTGGTCAAATAATTCAATTTTAAGAAAAAAATATATATGTATATTGTCATAAAATTGACGACTTTGTTTGGTTGAACTGTCTTATCTCAAGAACTGGTTAGAATTGACTAAACACTACTACTACTACTACTAATTTGGAGAACAATAGAGTACTATTGTGCTCCAAATAATGTTAACTTGCATTTAGCATCAAGGTGTAAAACGTAGTTACGTTTTACTTGCATTCTACCAATATTACTTAAAATTTAATCTGAGTAAAATTTACACTGTATTCCACATATAGCAGGGTAAGCAGAGGGAACCTAGTGCCCCTATATTCCGTTACCCACTTTCCGATACACTTTCGTGATATTGGATATTACGAAACAGAACTCAATGCTATACTTTAGCTTATTACCAGTGCGGACAATTGAAAAAATAATTCATTCGGTTGAGTGGGAATCGAACATACAACCGTCACTTTTACAGCCATACTCTATACCACTGCATCACGACTCTCTTTATAATTTATTTTTTTATAATATTGAAGAATTTTAAATTAAAACAATCTAATGAAGTGGCATTGTGTTAAAACCAATAATTTTACACATTTTTGAACCCGCTTTGCAATGTCAGTCTATTGTTGGATTAATAGCTCATAAACTGGCTATTACTGTGTTAAGGCATTACGCAACTGGAAATCTGAACATCCTGTATTTTGATTGAGACATGACATGAAATACAGCGACATTATGTTTTGTAAACAAATGTATTTCTTCAGTTCAGTCAAGTGCTTTGTTTTTTTGTATTTACTCTATAGTGATAGTGACCTGACATTATGTTTATATCTTTAAGAGAATAAACAAATAACTCAGTATTAAAATAGGCAGAGGGAACCTGGGAACTTAATGCTAAGATACTCTCTTCCCGTTAAGATGTTTTTGTTCTCGCCTTTCCGCCGAATTATCGAGGCAATTTGTGTTGAGTGGCGTAACTAACATATGGCGTTGCCGAGTTAGTATTAAGACACTCCGTTCTCCATTTTTTACCCAACTTCCAGATATTATGCATTAATCAACCAATACTGAGCTGCTTTATTTCACTAGATCAACTAAATATAAATTCATTGCTTCAACATGGAATCAAACCTAGGTCTACAGCGCGATCACATACATTCTTATTAAAAAAATCCTTTAAAAATTTCCAAATTCATTTCCACTAGCATATACCATTATCCGTTTCTGTTCTGGGTCATATAGCCCATACTCCGTAGGTCACGATATATTACTATATCAGCCAGTCTGGACTCACGCCAAAAACCCTCGATCGTTTAGTGAATGTCTACCTGGGGAGTGTTAGAGCCATTTCTGTTTCACTCATAGTTGAATATGTAGTTTTTGGCTTTTTAATTATTTAAAATTTCCTAATTAGGTACTAGTGTATGAAAATAATGAATATAGGAAGTTGGGAATGAAGCCTTGGTTGTGGCGTTGAGTTCTGCCGATCAGCACACAGTGCCTCCAGAATTTGTTAGAATTGCTATGTGTTAAATACAGCGTGAAGCTAAAATTAATTAAGCAACAGCAATCGTTACCTAATAATTGGCATTTCCAAGCATTTTATATTTAGAAAATAACTATTTCGAAAATAATTAATTTTATTATTGAGAGGCCAGTCGTGGCGCACGGGCACAAAGTGTGACTGTAAAACTGACTTGTTGTGGATTCGATCCCCACTCGAGGAGATGAAATATTTACTTAAATTTATATTTACATTTCTTCGCTCTGGTTTCGAGGCAAAGCGCGACGTTAAGATCTGCCACTCAACACCCAATGCCTCCAGAATTCGGCAGAAAGTAGGGAACAGGGTGTCTTAACACTAGGTCCCTCTGCCTTCCCTGCTGTGTGCGGGTGTATGCCTTACACTGCCTTGTTACCACAGCTAAAATAAAAAAATAATAACCTCGAATGGGAATCGATCCCACAATCTATCCACTCTATATTCGACTATATAATATTTGTATAGAAGAATCGTATACCATCTAACTATATCTATTCTTTAAGATACGAATGATCAAGTGGATTGTCTATTTTCATATTAGTTACAGACTATTTAGAGAACTCTAGATCTGCGTCTTACACTCTCTAAACTGGACTAATGTATATTTAACGCATACTGATTGTATAAGAGACGAAGGTTGCGGGTTCGAATAACGCTCGGGGGAAAGAGTTGTATTTATTTGACCACTCTGGTGTGATACGATAAAAACGGCGTTAAGTTTCGCTACTCAACGCACTATGTTTCGTAAATTCGGCGTAAAATGAAACGACAGTGTACTTGTGTTAAATGGAGTGTCTTAACACTAGGTTCCGTTGTGTACCCTGCAATATGCGGGATACAGCAGTTTTAACATGCCATATTTGCAACACCATACACTTGGCGGAGAACGAGTTGTTCTTATTTTCCCTTTATGGTGATAAGATTTAAGTGCTTAACACTTCACCACAACAATGTCTCGAGAATGCGGCATATATTGGTGCCCTAATTTGAAACAGAGTGTTCTAACACTGGGTTCCTTTTGTGTAACCTGCAATATGCGGGATACAGCGTGAACTTAAAAAAAAAGTATATATTAAAAAAACGCCACATTTCCAACAGAATATATACAATACATCAAGATTGAATGCGCAAAAAAAAATTCAAATAATTACAATACCTTCATTATACACTTTCTATACATAGCCCATACCCAGACTCCTCTCAAATAAATAAACTAGATTATCGCGAACGCCCCGGGGAAGTTAAGAAGTATTCGAAAAAAAAAGATCCAAGCAATAAATAACCTTATCACGTAAATCATAAGTGTTACATTGGTATGCTAGCGTTAACCTAACTGGAAGTCCTCGTTTCGTCATCTAACACGCAAATTGGCAAACCAAATTGGACTTTATTTATACTTATACAGAATTGATTTTAATATGGAAACGTTTTAGGATAATATTTAAAAAAAATCACCTGTACTCAAAATTGAACCTTAAATTGAACGCTTTTAAGTGTATATTGGATAGTTATATATTAAATTTTACAATGAAACTATAAGGAAGATATGAACATATTATTATCGTTATTTCAAATTCGACTTTACGTTAAATAGTAATTGAGACTACATTGGGTTGATAATAAAATTTTATAATTATTAGAATTGGAAGCAAAGGCAACGTGTTGTGTTGAATAATGATTTTAGGATTCCCTCCAGTACTGTAAATGTCAGAATTTACTTTTAACTAATAAATACAATTTATTATATTTCTTTAACACCTAACTATTAAGGTTCATCTGAGGTTTAATGTGATTGAGGCCGTCGTGGCGTACGGGCACAAGAGTGTATACCGAGGGTTGTGGATTCAATTCCGACTCGAGACAATTTTTCACCAAGGTTGGCTGACGAAGAGTCCTGCTACTCAACACTCATTGCCTCCAAAAATTCGATAAAAATTGGGGAACGGAGTGTCCTAACACTAGGTTCCCTCTGCCTACTCTGCTAATAATGTGATACAGCGCTGATTTACTTTTTATTTATTTAATATGATAATTTAGAAAGGATTTGTTGGTTAAACAAAAGCTATAAATTACTAAGTTAATCTAATTAATTATTATTTTGCAATATCTGTTAATCCTGGATAATTTAATCTAGCAGCTTATAGTATAAATATTGATGGCGATTCTACTTAAATATCCATATCTGTATTAAATACTCGTATACTCTGATTTGCGTATTGACATAAAATATTAAGGCAGGAGAAAAAATTGTGGATATTACTAATTTGGAAAAACCTAAGGTTAAAACGTACACTACCTTTTTTAGCCCACATGTATACGGTTGTGATAATTCCCCTAAACTATATAATACGCACATTATAAATGTGTCTCGTATATAAGACACTTTTGATATACGTGCTTTTGGTGTAGTCAATTTTGAGATAGTGTTTATAGACATTTTGATGTGATTTACGTAGAAATTATGTCTCAAATGCCGCAGCAGGGTTTTGTGCCTGAGAAAATTCAGGAATTCAACCGAAGAGCGTCACAAGACGCCACCGACTCGACTAAAAGAAATCCTCAAGATCCCAAGAAAGAGCTGAATCAGAATGAGGTGGATAAGTCGAGCGAAAAAGTTAAAATTGAAGATAAAGTAAAAGCCGAACCTCCTCGACAAAGTCAAGAAAGTAAAAATCCATTTTCACCCCATTTTTATAGAAGCAGTCGACCTCATGGCCACTTTGAAATGGGCCCACGTGGTTTGGATTATTCACCACACCGTATGGGATTGGAGTTTTCTAATCGCTTACGAGATTACGGCCCTCAAAGATCAACGTCCATACATGGCCACGAATTAACAGATGGTCCTGTGCCTATGAAGCCGGAATATTTGGGTCACGGAAGCCATTATGGCAGTCAAATTGTTCCTGGAGGTATGAACCATCCAGATGTCGTGTTCCGTCAAGATTATTATAGCCAAGTAGGTTTTTCTCCTCCTCGTGCTTCAAGATTTTCATCTCAAGAATACTTGAATGCCCCTGCTCAGTACGGCAGGTGGCCGGACTACAGGGTTGAGTACCGCCAGCGCAGAAGATCTCAACAGGACCTCCATTCTATGGGCCACAGTCCTGAATCAGGTAATTTTTCTAACCTAAATATTTTCTATTGTCCCCAAAATATCGTTTCTTTGATGAAGAAATTTCTTTGATAGCATAAAAGATTCTGTGCTAGCTCATTAATCGTATTCGACAATGACTATAATAGAATGTCTTATTCTCATAAAATATTTTATACATATTAATAAATGTCAGGATTAATTACTATCTTTTCAGGTCAGACCTTTGTCGGGATTCAAAGCGATTCTCACTCATCATTGGTCTCTTTCTGTAGATTATGATTTCTTATTTGTACTTTTGCCACCATTTGTTGGCTTCTTAATTATTAGTCAATATATTCATTTACTACTTGTACGAGGCCAGTCGTGGCGCAGTAGCATGAAGTGTGACTGTAAAAGCGACTGTTTGTAGGTTTGATCCCCACTCGAAGAGATGAAATATTTACTTAAATGTATATTGCCATTTCTTCGCTCTGGTGTCGAGGCTAAGCGCGGCGTTGTGTTCTGCCACTCAACACGCAATGCTTCCAGATTTCCGGAACACTAGGTAACACTAGGTTCCCTGTGCTTACCCCGCTGTATGCGGGATACAGCATGAAGCTGATTTAATAAAAAAAATTCACATATACTTCATACGTCCCAGACACTAATTAACTCAGTACTTAATTTATAGGCACACTTATACTAATTTAAGAAATTTTCATCGAGAAAATACCAAGAATTTACTATTTAAACCCCATCTTTACTTCCAAAATTTTGAATTTCAAATTAAATTTATTAATTTCACAATCAAATTATAAGGGATCGACGTTAGCGGAGACGCTGTGATTATCTTAATTTACATTTCTCGATTATGTTCCGAATAATACAAACGAACGGCCGATTTCCTAGTGCTGTAATGTCTGTAATTTTAGAGAATCTTGTTGTTTCTTAATTTAATTATTCTAATTTTTATTTGTTTGGCTGTGGTAACGTGACGGCTGTGGGTTCGATTCCCATTCAGGGAAATTAATTATTGAGGCCACTCGTGGTGCAGCGGCACTAAGTGTGACTATAAAACCGACTTGTCGTGCGTTCGATCCCCACTCGAGGAGATGAAATATTTACTTAAATTTATATTTACATTTCTTCGCTCTGCTGTCGAGGGAAAGCGCGGCGTCGTGTATTGCCATTCAACACGCAATACAGAATCCAGAATTCGGTAGAAAGTGGGGAACGGAGCGTCTTAACACTAGGTTCCCTCTGCCGATCCTGCTGTGTGCGGGATACAGCGTGAAGCTGCTTTAATTTAATTTGATTTTTAATTATTTAATATTTTTATTTCCTTGCTCTTGGCAACTAGACAAAGTATGGCATTGATTCAACACACAATGTCTCGAAAACTCAACGGATACAAGGTGGGGAACTGAATGTCTTCCTACCTTGCTAAAGTCGTAAATATAAAGTGAAGATATGAAAACAAAACAAAATAATTGGTACATTTGTATTGTTTATGGAATTTTAATGCTTTCTGCCTACGGCTTACCCAGAAAAGAGGAGAATATATTGATTCGAAAAGAGGAGAATATAATTAGCATCTCTACCCAGTTTCGAGCATATAATTATTTAGCTTTATATTGTATTTCGCATATAAATTGGTAAATATTTTATTGGCTGACTCTCTGGCCAACTGAGACATTGCGTGTTGAATGGCGGAATAAAACACTGCGTCTTGCCTTGCCTTTAATAAATATAGAAAGCAAGATATTCAACCTTCGTTCCAATGTGTGGAATTGCGTGTTGAGTGGTTGAGTTTCGCCACTCAACACGCAATTCCATACACTGGAACGAAGTGTCTTAACACTATTTTAAATACAAATGATAAATCTCCATATATAGTTTTTCTAAACAGACAGACCACATAATGTTATAAAGTAACAAAACTGTCTCCCAATGTGAAAATCCTTAGTTTCTTATTCTTGAAACGTCGCGAACTAGGCATTGATTTATTATATACTAGTTTTAATCAATAAACCTTATAGAGAAAAGAGGAGAAAATTTTCTTAAAAAGGATATACCCAGTGTCTTAATTCTCTGTATTTTTTTTGTAGGAAATATCAAGCATATAGATAAACATAAGTAAGTAAAATATTTGAGGGGTACAAGCGAGTGACTGTAAACGTGATGATTGTGGGTTCGATTTCCATTCGAGAAAATAAAATATTTAAAATTTTCATTTCCTCGCTGAGCAAAGGACGGTGTTTAGTTCCGCCACTTAGCACGCAATAACTCGAGAATTCGGCAATCGGAAATCTGAAGAGTTTAGTGTAACGAGCTATCTTGGGCTACTGGTTCGAATAAAATAATATTTTTGCTTTGAATCGAGTCCCCATCGTCTTTAATTGTAAAGAAAAATATTTCTATATATTCTCTTTATTATAGTAAAGAAATATTTACTCATCTTCACCTTAACCAAATTAACTTATCAAAAACACCTTTAAATATAAACAAAATTCTGACACTTAAACTGAAATCGAACCCAATACCTGGTATATAATAACTTATTAATTTGTTTACTCCGTCAGGTATCAGCTGTGGGTTCATTGACCTCGGCTCTATCGATCCCATTCATGCGTGGGCTATAAGGGTGTACACGCGACGAAATTTCTATTGAAAAATCTACTTAAGTATCTTTTATAGTTGAGATACTTAGTTTGTTAACTATAAAAAATACTTAAATTGATATAAAATTAAATATGAAATAAAGGATGTATATATTTTTTAAGCTTTGTATGAATTTAACATTAATTTTTTTTTATTATGTATTATTATATTATAGGGAGCATTTAATAATAAATCACTCTGTTTTTAGTTTTTTTATTCGTAAAATATATTTATGTATTTGCATCCGGTTTGTATATCCGGTGAGACTAAATGGGTAGTCATTTAGCTTATTTGTGAATACAGACTATATCTATAGAAAACGTTCGAAACGTCGCGTCATAGAATGTACTTTTATAGCCAAATTATACAAGATATAAATTAGCCCCGCGTTGTATCCTGTACACAGCAGGGTAGGCAAAGGAAACCTAGTGTTAAGACCCTCCGTTCCCCACACTCGGCCGAATTTTTCCCTGTAACTTGCATATAGCAGCGTAGGAAGACATTTCACATGACTTGCATCGTACAATTTTCGAGACATCGTGTGTAGTGCGATAACTCAAAGTCTTCTCACTAGAGCGACAAAATAAAAGGGCGTTGGATAGCTTCTGATTGTATATATAATTATTGTAAATTCGAATTGCACGGGGAGTGACATTTTCAATTTTCCCTACGCTCTGGTATTCTCAACTTAATGTCTCGAAATCCTGTGTTTAGGTAAGAACGGAGTGTTTCGACACTAGATATTATTCATCTTCCTCGCTATGTGGAAATAACATGAAGCTGAGAATGAAATAATAATACACATTTCTAAGTGTCATTCCAAACGTAGGAAAGAAAAATACTTTTTAGAAAACATATAAAAATTTAAACGTAGCGGGATATGAACCCGCGCCTCTTGGAAACCGTCCAACCGCTATGACGAACTAAGCCATACGTTCTTATCGGGCTACGTCGAAATTCTTATATGCTGTAAAAACTTATTTTTGTTGGTTCAAATCCCGCTACGTTTAAATGTTTATATGTTTCCTAACGTAACGACATGTTGATCTCACGTTAATGTTACATGTCCTCGTCAAATGAATTGAAATAAAAGTAAAAGAAGAAAGAAAAGAACTTCATTTACTTATGAATTAAATATACTTCTTTCAATTTTCAAGCGGCAAGTTGAAACTTTTAGCAATAAGGTGAAAGTTTTAATACTGGAGTTTGAAAAATTATAAATTTACTTTTGTATTTCTTTTTTTATAGCTAGCTATGCTTTGTATTCCGCATGTAGCATATATATGTGAAATAAGTCATTATATTGTCTAATTTACTCCTGAAATCAAGACATTGCATGTCCAGAGGCGAAACTCAACGACGCAAGTTGTTTACCAAATCGGGGAAAAAATATTCATTGCTTCGCAATTCATTTTAACTATATAAGAAATGCAGATAAAAAAGGTCAATCGTAGCGCAGAGGCACAAGTATGTGACTGTAAGCACTAAAAGTTGTAGGTTCGATTTCCATTCGAAGATTTTTTTAATAATTCGCTCTGGAGTTCATACAGCACGAAGCTAAAAACTAAAAAGATAAAAAAAAATCAAATCCATAATATTATCGGATAACAAATTATACCTTAAATCCCTTGAAAAGCGAACACCAATATCGAAATTGATCGAACTTCCTTCAAGACGTTATATCAAAATCTTTCAGAATATTTCACACTAGTACAGCTTCTATAATATTAAGAAAGTTAAAGGAAAAATGTTTAATATGGCTTCCTTTATTTCAATGAAAATTACTTAAGGCGATCAAAATATTATTCCTATTTATGATTATGGTCGTGGTGAGGCCAGTCGTGGCGCAGCGGCACGAGGTGTGACTGCAAAATTGACTGGTTGTGGGTTCGATCCCCACTCGAGGAAATGAAATATTTACTTAAATTT
>DWAP01000352.1:0-22606 GCA_018230625.1 Heliconius eleuchia
ACTTTTATCTTTCGCGAATATCTCCAAACAGCAGTGACACAAACACCTGCCCTTCCTTTACTGCCGATTTTAACTGGGCCACGCTTTTACGTGCATGTTTACGTTAACGTCTTGTGTGAAGTAGGCTCGTATTCTGATGCCCTAACATCTCTAATGACTTTTCTTTGAAACTCCAGCCTCTAGGTAAGCCTGATCCACACTTAAAACATTTTAAGCTAAATATTATGGAATAGTTCCTTTCATACTTAAAAGTATATTTAAGATGAAATTCTTTAAGATTTTCTAGTCAAACTCACCTTCTAGTGGTTCTCTTGTTTTGTAGTAATAGAAAATTTCTGTTCACTTTCTACTTCAAAATAAAATTCCTTAAAAATTTTGCAGATTTTTTTAAAATTTTTTATAATAACAATTTATTATAATATTTTTTTAAAACTCTCTTGATATTTTATAACATAAATCACATCTGTAAGAACCCATAAGATTGATGGCGTTTCATGACAGTGTTGTCATTGATGCATCATCCATCAAAATCTTTGGTACCTCACAAACAGCCTGTAGCCACAAAAACATGAAAGTAAAAAACATTCGTTTTAACTACTTTATGGTTTTATATATTTTATATTGACTCTTTATTTATTTGGAGACACATCTGTTGCCAAGCTTGTTGAAAAGATAGTAATAATATAAAAAAATCTTTCAAATACTTTTCTTTTGCTATCAATGACATGAAATAAATCGTGGGATAACAGTGGGTATAACACTAAAGGCAAGCTAATTAGGTTCATATCAGATATCGGCGAAAAGGCCCAAATTTAAGGTTGAATCACAACGGATAGAATATCTTTGACAAAAGAATCCGTACAAAAAGGTAAAGAAGCAATTATTTATTCACTTTCCTCAAAGACGTTCATTAATGTGCGTGATTAATCGTCCTTTATCTGCCTTATAGGAGCATTTGATATTAAGGCAAAAATGTGTTTTTCTTCTACAAACTCCTTATAGATGCGCTACATCACAATAATGTTTGCTTTGTCATTGCAGTCACTTAGAAAAGATTAAAGCTTTTTTTAAAAAGACTTAACAATTTTTTTATTAAGTACTTTTTCAAAAAACTTACATCTTTTTAATAACCTATAATAAATAATGCGCAGGAGCACACTGGTTGTGGGTTCGATCCCCACCCGAGAAAATTAAAATATTTATCTAAATTTATACTTTCATTTCTTCGCTCTGGTGTCGAGGCAAAGCGTGGCGTTCAGTTCCGCCAGTCACTAATGCCTCCGGAATTCGGCGGAAAGTATGAAACGGAGTGTCTTGACACTAAGTTTACTCTGCTTACCCTGTTGTATGCAGATTCATCAAATTTACATTGTCAATTTATTTTTGTAAGTTTTTGACTACTTGTCTGTGCGTTTTCACAGTTGAGAACAGAATGTCACCAGTTTTAATGAGTTCTTTATTGTATTTATTCTATTTTAGTATACTGTTTCTTTTTGTAGAGGTCTTTTTAAAGGAGAGCTATTTCAAAACAATCGAGAAACTAATTTTATTGTTAACAAAGCAATTTAAGTTCTTGATTTTGTTCTAAAATACCTCAGGCTTAGACGGCATTGAAAATACGCTTTTCCGATCTGTGTTCACTCGCGCAGCTTACATTTTTCAATAAGTTTTCTCACAAAAGAAACCAAGCAGCAACATGTTCAAATTTTAAATCAAAATATTTTTCTTCGTAACATTGTACGTTATTGTTACATAATCTGTACAGCTTATAAAATTGTTACTGATCGCTGTCTGTAAATATATTTTTGACTGTTTGTAGGTTGGTCTATTTTCAAATATTAATACTTTTGAGCTCGGGGCAGTGCCTGGGGCTTGCGACCATGAGTGTAGGCTTCCGAAGCCCCTTTACAATGCACTAACACACGCCCTCGCTGCTCTAGCCCAATATAGCAAATTACCTCAAGGGAAATATCTACCGCTTTACGGGTATATAACATAAGCTTACAAGCATGGCTGCCAATCAAAGAATAATGTTGCGATAGTATACTTGCTATGGAATATTACAGATAAATAAACCACAGCATATTATTATCGGTAAATATAACAAGTGAAAATTGTATAATTTAAAAATATTGCACTATTCTAGCAAGTCTAAATCTAATTTAATATTGGGATTTTGGACGCTATTGTAGCGAAATACATCCGAAAAATAATAAAAAGGAGATAACATGATAAAACAAATATAATAAAAACAAATCAAAAAGCAGCTTCACACCTTTTTCCGCATTTAGCGAGATAAGCAGAGGAAAACTAGTGTTAAAATTCGTTCCCATTGAGAAATTGCATATTGAGTGTTGGAACTCGACGCTGCGCTTTGTTTAATAAAGCAGGGCAAAAAATTAATTCAATATAACATCCCTTCTCCCCTGTGAGGATCGAATCCACAACCATCGTTTTAATGGTCAAAAGACACTCGTTTATAAAAAATAATATAACACTAAATATAATCATAAACTTTAAGTCATTCTCTTAATATAAAATATCGCTCCCGAGACACTGTACCTAGTTAACTAACAGTTTCCTACCAAATAAAGGAAAAGTCAAAGCGGATTTGTGCTTTCATTCGGGAAATTGAATTCTTAACCTTACAAAAATGCAAAACGTATTCGTATTTTATTATCTTATTTTGTGAAAAAGAAATAAATGTATGTCTCTTATAAAATGTTTCGGAATATCTGTAAAGTAGTAAAATTTGTAGTTAGTATTATACTAATTGTGTATTAGTATTATACTAATAAAGGAGTCGCATGTTGTATCTTCGGATGTTGTGCTGGATTTATATTCTTCAACTTTTTGTTAATTTATAAATCTTTCAATAACTAATAGATTAATATAAATTGACACCGGTCGTGGCGCGGGGGCAAGAAATGTGACTGTAAAGTCGACTGGTTGTGGGTTTGATCCCCACTCGAGGAAATGAAATATTTATTTACAACGGGGAACGGAGTGTTTTAACACCAGGCCTGCCTACGCTACAGTGTGCGGGATACAGCGTGAAGCTGATTTTTAAATAGATGACACAAAATTGAATGACCTGTATTTAATGAATGAATGCCTAATATCGTGACAGGCCATCAAATTCGAGCTATGTCACTAGAACAGGTAATTTATGTACGTGACCGACATCACAGCAACTGACTATTTCCGCCTTCCAGAACCCATTTTTAGTATTTTAGTTATTTGTTATTCATTAATCCGAAATTTGGAGATAAATTGTACAAGTAGAATTTATATATGTGATTTGACATGACATAGTCAGCGTGTCAGTCTAAACGCGACAGTAGTAAATATATGCTTAACATAGTATAAACGTCTAATACATTGTTTTTACAGGTACAATGGAGTATATTAAGTCCAGGTTCTCTCCCCACTTACCACCATCATCGTCAGATTCTTACTAAATATTTTTTCGTATTCTAACTAAATATTTTTTTTTGTAATAATATAAAAAACATTGAATGAAAAAAATCGCTTATGATTCCCCACGTCATACTAACATTAACAGAAAAATCTATCAGAAACGCGCCTGAAGTATAAAACATCCTGTTAAATGCAGAACCTCTTCACTATTACCTACAACATGTAGGACGTCGAAGATAAATTCAAAGTAATTTACCTGTCATCCGCACTGATTTTCAAGACTCGTGAGGCATGGTATGATGGATTGGAAAATAATGGTGAACTCATAAGGAAAACTTAAAAAAGTTTGTTATTGAATCATATATTTAGCATATGCGCAAACTTTTTATTGTATATTTCATGTGAAACTATTATTAGAATTAGGTAAGCACTAGTTATCTAACAATAAATCAGCTTCACGCTGTATCCCGTACACAGCAGTGCATACAGGGGGAACCTAATGTTAAGACACTTCGTTCTCCATTTTCCACCTCGTTCTGCTAGTATGGTGTGTAGAATGGCGGTACTCAACGCTGCGCTTTGCCTCGACACAAGAGAGAAGAAATAGAAATATAAATGTAAAAAATATTTCATTTCCTAGAGTGCAACAGTCATGTAACGGTTTGAATATATAAATTTTCACATGTTTACGTGCTCTGTGACATTAAGCGCGTCGTTTACATTCACTATTCAAAGCAAAGAGTTTAAAAATCTATGTGAAATTGAGAACAAAGTGAAATATCTAAATTGTCGAATCATTTCATAGAGTTTTTATATATTTTAATAACTCAAATGTATATTTCAGATTATATGCATATTCTTGTTAAGAATCTGATGAATGAATACAATCTTCTATCTCTATGTATATAACATGTGTCATTTTCTTAATGAAGGTCCACATCGTTTAGTCCTAGTCAGTAATAGGTGGTATAAAGACAACACAAAGGGTCCCGTAGGGTTAAGTAGCTTTTGAACTACTTACAACTTAAAACAACTGTTTCGGCTAAGCTGTCCTACATGCCGCTGCTTTAGTCACTTTAGCTAATGTCTGTTGTTTAGTTTTCATATTTAACGATATAAGCATGTTTTAATGAATATGACATATTCTATATTATAAGTAGGTAAATAGTTTTGATACAATTAAAAATATTTGTTCTATAAAATTATAAATAGAATTCATGTTAAAAAAACGAATTACTATTCAATGTACGCCGTTTTAAGACATTTTGATTTTGCTTACAGACTATTTTAAAAAGTTGGTTTTATGTGTTAATTGTTTAGTTTTAAAGCTGAATAAAAAAACCGGTTAAATGCTAGTCAGACTCCCCACCGACGTCTCAATATTTCATATTAATTCCAGCTTGACAGACGGGCAGGCAGACAACCAAAGTAACCCTATAATGGTCCCGTTTTTATCTTTTGAGAAACGGAACCCTAAAAAATAAGTAAAAAGTAAGTAAAACTAAGCTTATCGTAACGTGTTTTTTATACCAAACTAAATACATATTCATCGCTTTTAAGAGATGATCGTTGTATTTTTTCAATCGTAATTCAACGTGGCCCACAATACGAGTATACTACGTACATTTACAATACTTTTTATTATAATTCGTATACCCTAGTATTTCTTTCATAAAATGCTGCTTGATTTTATAAATAGTTATAATCACATTTAAGACATAATATATATGTTTCTACGGTCAGAGACACAAGCGTGTGACTGTAAGCGTGATAGGTTCTAGATTCGATCCCCACTCGTGGAAATGAAATATTATTTTTTTCACTCTGGTGTCTAGGCAAAGCACAGCGTTCAATTTTGCCAGTCAACACACAATGCCTCCAGAATTCGGCAAAAATTGGACTCTCCCTGTCTACCCTGCTACATGCGGAATACAGCATACCAATATAATAGAAACATTTTTTTAGCTTCACCCGCACTCGGCAGTGTAGGCCGAGGGAATCTAGTGTTAAGATACTCCGTTTCCCACTTTCTAAAAACATTTTAAAACTTTTAAAATATTTTTTTTATTCTCTTTATAACCAGACCTACTTGTTACTAATTAACTTCATCCGATTAGACTGTATCAAAATAAGAAAGAAAAAATTATGTTATAAAAAAAGTCACATAAAATTCGTTTAGAATGTAAAGAATAAGATATCTTAATCTTTTATACATGGATTCATTTGAAAATTACAAAGCGCCATTTTAATGGTTAAGTCCTCGATCCACCGTTTGTGGAAAGAGGGTGAATGAAATAATAATGAATGGTGTGAGGCGGTTATATTCAGAAAAGGAGATTTTGTCTTTTTTTAAACTCTTGAAGGTTGAATATTTTTTTTGTAATATTCTCTAAGAGCCGTATTCAACGCTCGCGTAGACGAAAATATCATTACGGACTGAAATGAGGTTTGCTAATTTTTCATCTGAAGATAATTTTATTTTGTTTTGTTATTCTTTTCTCTAGAAAATTTTGTTTATAATGTAAATTTAACTAAAATTGTAGTCTAATACTTAAACTTAAATATTCATTGTTATTCTTTATATGCGACGGTATGGACAGATTGTTTAATTCCCGTTGGATTGAACATTTGTATTAAAAATTAAAATAATAATGCTCTAGGCTCTCTACATATTTGTACACGCATGTAATGAAAGAGATGTGGTAAAAAATAATAAAAAAACAACATTCTCATCTCGTATTCTCTGTCACAACCTCACACGGTGACGCGTTGAGTGCACCAAACAGCGGTCAAGCATGTAAAAATTTGCATTATTCCAAAAGGTAGCGCCGCCGCAGGCAACTGGCGGCCGCTTTATAAAGAATTGTGAAACAAAATAATTCGGAACATCGTTATATATTTACAATTACATATATATCATCGGAATCAAAATATTCTTTAAGGCCAATCGTGGCGCAGGGGCACAGAGTGTGACACGCGACTGGTCGTGGGTTCGATCCCCACTCGAGGAAATTAAACATTTAATTAAATGTATATTTCCATTTCTTTGCTCTGGTGTCGAGGCAAAGCACGGCATTGAGTTTACTCGGCTCGCAATGGCTCCAAAATTCCGCGGAAAGAGGGGAACGGAGTATCTTAACACAAGATTCACTCTGCCTACTGTATTGTGTGCGGGATATAGCGTGAAGCTGATTTAAAATACTCTAATATAACATAATAAGCACTTTTGAATGTTTCAAGTTACATAAAAGTGTCATTTGTACAGGAAAAGACTGGTGCGTTAAGAAATAATACAGCGAAAAGGTAACAGTGAAAAAGGTCCTAGTAATACGATCACGGAGGAGGGTAAATAGATTCCATCCATACAACTGTCATGTCGTTATTCGAAATGAATTGGCGAAACATATTAGCGTCTACTGACATACCCCAAAGCTATCAATGAGAGATTTTATTATTGAAACATTCACATTAAAACTGAAGAAATATAAAAAAAATACTTTTGGTTTATGATTTCACCTGCACTTTCACTACAAACTATTTGAAATATTAATTAAAAAATCAGAAAACTTATGACTAAAAATACAATAATTTTAAGCACAGTATCCAAAGAAAATTAAGAATAATAAACAATTTCTAATATTTACTAAGATTTCTTTTTTGCAGAAGATGATTACATTGAATATTTACAAGTTAACGACTACAGATTCCAACATAACAACACGACACACGTTTTCGTGCTATCAAATTGCTCACAATTTTCCCGAGGCCTTTGTGTTTATCATCTTTGAGACATTTCTTCCTTCTATAATGTTTGTTGTCATATTTATTACAGAAAGTGTGTGTGCTCGTACATACGTAATATGCTACAAGCAATAAATTCATATTTCTGTACTCGTACGTGTATTAAGGTAGTTTTTTAGCTTTACGCTGCATCCTGCATATAGTAGGACAGGCAGAGGGGGCCAGAGAAACTAGTGTAAAGAGACTGAGTTCCCCACTTTTCGCCAAACTCGTAAGATATTGACACTTAACGCCATGCTTTGTCTCGTTACCAGAGCGGGCAATATAGTAAATATAGTTATCATAACACAAAATACTAACATAGTAGAAACTTGTTCACTTTTTATTTTAGCATTGAATTTCGCCATCCACGTCCAGCCATCCATCCATGTCCAAGCAACACCAGCAATGTTCAATCTAATAATTAGCGACAATTGAAAAACGAAGTTACAACTGGTTACTGGTAGGTTATGTCTGCCTATTTACTTATTAGTAAATAAACGTAAAGTTAAAATCAACTAGTAAATTATTTAATTATTATTTTACTAAATAGTAAATTTAGGAAATTACTTGACATGAAAATTTTAAAGGTTTCTTCATGGAAAACCGCATCGAGGCTCAACAACTACAATCAAACGTAACTACACCCAAAAATCTTGCCTCAAACGAAATTCGAGTGAATGCTCATGCAAGATAAGCCGCGAAGCAGCTGTGTACACGTGCGAAGAGAATAAATATATACAATTTGAAATGATATCTTGAATATGATCAGCGTAAATAGTTTCGCTCGGCATGAGTCTGCAGTGTAAAAAATATATGGTGAAATCCGGTTAAGTGCGAGGCGGTCACGTCCACCAAGTCTTCTATACCATTTTTTAAGAAAACGTTAATTATACAAAATGAACAAATAAGTCATACAATTTGCTTTTTTCAGATTTTTCTATTCTTCGTATTGTTAATTCTTACTTCATACAAAATGCATCAAAAACGACGCATAAAAAAATAAATAACATATTTATATTATATTGACAGAAGTACAGGACCAGTTTAATAAGAGCTTTTCAAGCATTCGCATTTTACGCTTTTTAATATATTTTTTTAAATGTTTTGTATGCAAAAAATACCTTTTTTTAGTCCCCGTAAATTCTGTGACACCTTTAAGCTTTTAGAGCTTTTATAATAAGAAATCTCAGAAACATGTAATCTTACTCTTTAGGCAAACGTATAATCTGAAGCTTTGTTCCAAAAATAAAGCTAATTATTACTAGAGAAATGAAGTTTAAAGTTTTAATTATACTTGATTTATTAATAATTGTGAAACAAAACTATATAAAACCTAGTAGGTTACTACCTACTATCAAGACATTCTGTATTTTGTTTTAATTAATTCTCGCAGCCTACTTTCCGACACATTTATACGAAATAAAGAGTGAAACTAAAATAAAATTTTTCAAGCAAATTAAATTCGATAAATTACAGCTTATATCTTGAATCATGATTAATTCAAACAAAAGAAACCAAATCAAAATTGGTTCATTCGCCTGTGAGCTTCGACACCACAGATAGACATACAGATACACAGAAACGACATACTTGTAACACCTTTGTTTTCATCTTTAGTGTTCTTTAACACTTTGGATTCCAAATTTATTGTCAATATTAAAATAACTCCGCCAAGTATGAGTGTAAAGCTACTATAAAAAATATAATAAATAATTGAATAGCAGTGTCTTAATGAGTGGGTACGGAGTGCCTTAACACTACGTTCCCAGGTTCCTCCTCCCTCCCTCCCTCCTATATAAAAAACGTGAAGCTACTAAAAAGGCTTCACCAAATTTAAAATACACACTGAAATGTAACGATAATTCTATCAAGTATTTATTTTTCACGACACCACCTAAGATGTCACACAGAAGCTGATCTTTGTTTACTCGCAGTGAATACCAATTTATATTGATTTAGCCACATCGCTGCTGGTGCATGCTCTCTATAATATGCCTTATCCGAGTGTGGCAGACGTAACCGCAATATGAACGTAAAACATTTTAACGTACATTTTTATACGTGTTGCATGTTGCGTTTCGAAATTAAGACAAATTTGAATTAACATAAACTGGTAAAATATCTGAAACGGTTTATATTTGTAATAAATAATCATTTTACAGATTTTTTAATATAAACATATACTATTGAAGTAGTGGTTTGTCTATTCTGTTTAAAAGTGTAACCATTTAAATCGTCAAATTATTTGCTTTATTTCAAATCAAATTGTTCCTTTTCACTTAAACCACACACGGCTTGCACGTAAAAGCGCCTTGCTTTCCGCACTATAGCACAACAATGGATGGGATGGTCTCCGTGAGATATGGTGCTTACAACCATATACGAGTACGTTCCTGTAACATATACAGATGTCTTAATACATTGAGTAAATGTGTCTAGCGTCTTACATAAAGTAATGTCTACAAATACTAATAATAAAATATTTATTGTAAATGAATGTTGCTTTTGCTCAATTATTATACACGTCTGATGATTTAAGCATCTGTAAATGTGTAATATGTTTTAAATATAGTAAGATGCCATTTTCCTAAGAGAGTTCATAACGATAAAAAGTCCACAAAACATTATTTTTCAATTAAGTAATAAACAACAAGATAGCTGTAATTCGTGTTCTTATTAAGATTTTAGGCAAGGCAAATAAGGCCATTTGAGTAAATAGTAATGAATAATTTAATAAAATAACAAAATTTATAAAAATGTACCTAAAAAAAATTGAGTGATAATATTTTGATTGTAGAAAATATTCTCTGCTTCCTATGTTTTATCTCCTTCTTAGCAACTTTTAATAAAAATAAACTTTGATATTTTTAACAACGTGTTCCGTTTATATTTAGAACACACCGCGGTTTCATATAAAAATAAAGAAACAGAAATTAAAGCGACGTGTATTTTCAAATTCAATTGGCTTCATTAGCGCCACTCTGAGATACTGCATATTATACGAAACACAGACTTGGATAACTTAACTGTCGTCGATTCTCCTGGAAGCAGTTGGCACTTCGCCACACTACCGACCTACATCAGGGTCAGACACCGTCTCAATGAGTTATTTTTGTTTACGCCACATATCTGTTTCATTAGAAATTGTAATTGATTTTTTAACCCCCTCCTACTTGGCGATATATGGAGAGGTACCGGTACATGAACAGTATTTAATGTTCATATGGACATTGTCCTAGTTTTTCGGATTAGCAAGCACCTTGAAAAAGCCGCACGTAATTTATGGATGGATATTTTTTTAGGTTTCCGTACCTTTTAAGGAAAAAAGGAAGCCTTATGAGATCACTTTATTGTCCGTCTGTCTGTCTGTCTCTCAAGGGCCTTTATCTCAGGAACCCTTGCAGATATCGAGTTACATAGCGCGTATTTCGACACTATGTAAGGAATCAAAATTAATAGGGTACTTCCGGTTGACCTAGAATTATGAAATTTGGTTGCCAGCATCTACAAGTCGTACTAGTACAGGAAAATCTAGAAATTATACATTTGGGTAATTATATCCTAAAAAATAATAGCCTTAAAAGGGGGGCAAAATTTGGTATTAAAGCCGCTAGTCTAAGTGAGGTATCAGGCAAAAGGGGTCTGGCTAAACAAGCACTAAGTTTAGAAAAAGCTCGAGACCTCTAATTTTTGTACGGAACCCACGGTGGTCGAGTCCAACTCGCATTTGTTTATTTATTTGATAAATACATTTATATTTAGCTACATTCGAGTATTAATATATATTCAATTAGAGGCCGGTCGTGGCGCAGAGGCACAAAGTGTGATTGTAAATTCAACTGGTTGTGGGTTCGATCCCCACTCGAAGAAATTAAATATTTATTTAAATTTATATTTCCATTTTGTCGTTCTGGTGTCGACGCAAAGCGCGGCATTGAGTTTCGCCCAGTCAGCACGCAATGCCTCTAGAATTCGGCGGAAAGTGGGGAACAGAATGTCTTAATACTAGGTTCCCTTTGCCTACCCTGCTATGTACGGGATACAGGGTGAAGCTGATTTTTATTTTAATTTATATATTTATGAAGAATATTTATCGAGGCATAATTTTCTTTGTCAGTGTGTTCAGTGAAGCAAATCTAATTGTATAGCCTCTACAGACCGAGTTCTTTCGTATTATTAATATTCCCGAAGAAACTTAGTTTCTACGAAAATCCCTCAAATATCTAATGCAGGCGTTTTTATTTTAAAGAATATATGAGGTTTTTTAATTAAAAAATAAATCATTGATATAGGTGCTATAATTTATAATGTTCTAAGAGTTATTTTAGAATCAACTTTGCGGACTCATTAGAAAAAATCTAATTGTTTGCGGTTAAATTTTTTAAGTCGCAACTGCGTACAGTTTATTTGATTTTTATCGATTTCTTTTTGAGCTGTCGGATAGTGCTAGTTGACAGCTTAAAAATGTTTCATTTATTAATTTCTTTATTCTTTTTTATTAATTACGTATGAATACAATATTTTTTTGAATAAATAAATAAATTAGCTTCACGCTGTATCCCACATACAATCGGATAGGCAGAGGGAACCTAGTGTTAAAACACTGTTCCCTATTTTTTGTGTATGCATTGCGTGTTCAAAGACACGCGTAATCAAAACGTATAGGACCTCGCGTGGACTTGCAGTTGTGAAGTTTTGTACGAAGAAGAAGAAGAAAGAAGAAGAAGATATCTTACAATATAAATACAGGAAAAAATCTTAAAAGTGGAAATTTATAGATATTTCATAGAAAAAAAATTACAAACTCATAAATGCAGTTCATTTTATTCAAAAAGTACAATTTATAAAATATGACATATTTATAAATTCAATTCTACGAGGAATAAAAATTATTAATAAAATATCTTCAAGTACAGTAGGTAGATGAAATAGACAGAAAAGGCTACGATTCTAATGAATATTTATATAAACTCACATTAAAGCTCACTGCATAAGATTTTATACATATTAATTAGCTTTGTCATAACAACGTGAATTTAGTTAAAGAACATGACAAAAGAAAAACTAATTAAATCATTTTATCCATTGATAATGTTTTTATTTTCGCAGCGGCATTCTAGATACGACGGTTATGGGTTTAATTTACACTCGGGGTCAACAAAATAAAAGTAAAATTTAGGCTTAAAGTAGTAAATGGAGTGTTATAACCCTAAGTTCCCTCAGCTTACCCTGCCAAATGCGAGAAACAGCGTGAAACTAGAAAATATATATATTAGGTATCTTCCAAAGAATATCTCATATTGAAATTAATACAATTTTATTGGAAAGCTATTCAGAAAAATCTTTTAAATCCGTGAAAATCTTTTCAATCTTTTGTTCCTTCAAATTAATTACGCCAGAAACTGTTGAGATCTGATTAAAAAATATCAAATTAGATGGTTAGGAAAGTTTTAGAATAACTGGAGTTTTATTCACACTTTTTATATATTACTTTGATACGTGAAAGCGTGAATTTTTTACTGCATAATTTTATTAAATAAACTTTTATAAGAACAAAGGATTCTTATAAATGGATATAATTAACGCCACTGCAGTATAATAGTGTAGTTCCAAATGGAACACAATAATTGTGGGTTGAAGTTCAACATAAAACAATCGAAGATTTAATATGTAGTAGCTTTTAATTTACATAAGATTTTTATTGTCTATCAATAGCATTTTCAAAATTGCTTCTAAAGTTCTATTAGCATAAAATGAGCGTGCGACTGACTATAAACGCGACAGATTGTGGGTTTGATTGCCACTCGAGGAAATAGTTTCATTACTTCGCTCTGGTAACGTGGCAAAGCGCGGAGTTTCGCCAAGAAAACGGCGTAAAGAAGGCAACGGAAGAAACTTAATGGTAACGGAGTATCTCAACACCGGGTCCTCAGGTTCCATCTTCGTTCCCTGCTATATGCAGGATACAGCGTGAAGCTAAAGAAAAAGAAAGAAAAACGAAAAAACAAGAAAGAATACTGTACATTTATTTTGCCTGTATTTCACAGTTTTTGATCAACGAGACAAATAATTTCTCTTTCCCGACTACTTAGGAAGAGCTATGATGATGAGAGCTATCATGATTATTATTACCGTAATAAATCCTAACAAAAAAGTGAAAAATATAAAATATTTATAAAATCAAAAACCCTGCATAAAACTAAAAAGCTAATAAACAAGCCCAATAATTTATTAGTATTAACAGTCGGACAGGAGTAACAGTTACCTACAAGCAATTCTTCAATCAATAAAATCTTTACCAGGAACCCCGCATAATTTACAGACGTCCCGAATGTTAATCCTAATAAAATATAGGGCTTGTTTATTTACTTTTTAGTTTTATGCAGTCGTGGTTTTTGTTTTTAAATTTTTAAAGCCTTTTGTTAAACGTTATTTACTGACCTATGAAAAAGAATAGCGGATAGCCGCTACGTATAAACGTAAAGAAGACAATTACAAATAAACTTGCTGACCGTACAACGGCCTTTTTATTTCAGAGAGGTCAGGGTTGACAGCGGTCGAATTAGCTGACTGCCTCAGTTAAAACGTTGTTGAGAACAATGCGTCCATTACAAAATGTCACTGAACACGAACAAAAATATATTTTTAAAGTAAAAAAACAAACTTTAATTATTTTTTATACTATGAAAATTGCTGGTGAATTAATTATCTAAATTACCAAAAATATTTTGTCATATTACGTACCATCTTTCGTAAGGTAAAAATATAATATAATACATCAGATACATATTAATAAGTATTCTCCCTAATGTGATATTTATCACAACACCCCCAGTTTTAGTCGTGAACAATACGCAAATTCTGATTGGTTTGGAAATATATTTCGATAACGCAATATGAAAGGCCAAATCTCTTTGGTGTTAATGTATATGAAACACGGATAAATAAAATGATGTAGGAGATACAAAAACCTTATTAAAAAAATTTAAATGGTAAATGCATCTAATAATAGAAAATTGTCAAAATACTTCTACCTATTCCGAAAAAAGCAACGAAGACAAAAAATGAAAAAGTCATATGCAGATTGATATTTTTCGTTACCTTTTAAAACTTGCCTACGCTGAAAACTTTAAATATTGTTAGATTGCGTTAAAGATTATTCAAATATTATCAAAAAAAATATTTCATAATAAATCTACTAACAGTTTTAAGCAACCTTAATTATTTACATAAAGCAAAGTACAATCAACAAATCAACAAACAATTACAATCAAAGTGCATTTTAATGAGCTAGAGATAATTTTTACCTCGTAGGCTCACAAATTCTTTATAATTAGAATTTAATATGTAAGTAATAGGATTACAAGAATAATGAAGTCTTGATAAACAATATTACAATGTTAAAAAAACACCGGTCAAGTGCGAATCGGAGTTACCTACCGGTTTCGAATTGTATGTCCAATTTCAGGATTGTAGGTCCACGGAAGTACATCTTATAAAAATTTACAAATTTAAGGTTAAATCCAAATGCATTCATTTTGTATAAAATAAACTACAATAAAAATATGCTTTCATCTGCCTTTTGAACTTTTTACATGTTTTTATTCTTACCTCGCATATTTTTTAGCGACACGCAGTATCCTGCACGCAGCAGGGTATATAGAGGGAACCTGGGCAACTTGTGTTAAGACACTCCATCTCCTATATTTTTTTATTTTAACTTGTTATATTTACCGGTAATGATATGGCGTGTTTTATTTATCTGTAATATGCTATAGCAAATATGGCATCAGGCAACATTTTTCTTTGGTTGGCAGCCACGCTTGTAAGCCAATGCTGTAAAGGCGGTAGATATGTCCTTTGAGGTGATTTGCTATATTGGGCTGGAGCAGTGAAGGCGTGTTAGTGCATTGTAAAGTGGTAGCAAGCTCCAAGCACTGCCCCGAGCTAAAAAGTATTAATATTTGTATTTAAATTTATGATAAAATGTATACAACATCTAAATCTGCAGTTTTCCTCAGGTACAATTATGAAAACTGCATTTAAAACGGCTAAGCCGTTTCTGAGATTAGTGAGCACAAAAAACAAACAGGTAAACCGATAAACAGTCAAAAATATATTTACAGACAGCGATCAGTAACAATTTTATAAGCTGTACAGATTATGTAACAATAATACAATATTGCGAAGAAAAATATTTTGATTTGAAATTTGAACATGTTGTTGCTTGGTTTCTTTTGTTAGAGAACTTATTGAAAAATGTTAGCTTAAATCTATCATAGAAACATCGAGAATAGTAAACACAGATCGGAAAAGCGTATTTTCAGTGCTGTCTAAGCCTGAGGTATTTTAGAACAAAGTCAAGAACTGAAATTGCTTTGTTAAAAATTAAATTTGTTTCTCGATTGTTTTGAAATAGCTTTAGAAAATACCTTTAGAAAAAGAAGCAGGATACTAAAATAGGAGAAAAAAATTAAATGAAGAATTCATTAAAAATGGTGTCATTCTCAAAGCTTTCTTTCCTTCATTCAAATTTCAAAGCGAACAGGCAAGTAGGTAAAAAATTTACAACAATTTTTTTTATTTTCTTTTTATTTTATGAATCAGCTTCATGCTGTATCCCGTATAGACACTCCATTCCCAACTTTCCGCCGAATTCCGTATGCATTGCTTGTTGAGTGGTAGAACTCAACGCCGCGCTTTGCCTCAGCATCAGAGCGAAGAAATGTAAATATAAATTTAAATAAATATTTTCATTTTCTCGAGTGAAGATCGAACCCAACACAACCAATCTGGCATAACAAATTTTATGTTCTTTTTATTTTGTTTACATAATATGTGCCTAATTCTACGAACAAAGGCTTTTGTGAACGTGCACTTTTATACCTATAAAAAAACTAGTCTGTTCGGTCTAAAGTATGCAAAACACACATGTATATAAAAATAAACACAAAGGGAAACTGAACATCTTTCATATTTTTGTGGTTTTTCCTTTTTGGTTGTAACCAATACTAATTTTATATTATAATACTTTTTCAACAGTTTCTTTTTAAGCCTTCATCTTCGTCTGGTATCATAGATACTATACAATGTAAGAAAATCTTGCAAAACAATTTCGGCCATTACCGTATGATTTGTTGAAAACAATAGATACACACGTTTTTAGATCCAATGACTGTACAATTATGTAATAGCATCAAAGAATAAAGGGTAAAAAGGTCTATTTTTTGTTTTAATTGCGATCTTATTACATATAAAAATTGACTTTCGTAAAGGGACTGCAATTCAAAATATTATTATATGTTATTAAAAAGAAAGTTCTTTAGAAAAAGTACTTAATAAATTTTTGTAGTCTTTTAAACAATTAGAAATCATCAGCTTGCAATCAATTAGAAATCAATGCAAATATTATTGTAGATTCTTTAAGGGTTTTGTAGAAGAAAAACACGTTTTTGCCTTTATATCAAATGATCGTTCCTATAAGGCAGATAAAGGACGATTAATCACGCACATTAATGAACGTCTTTTAGGAAAGTGAATAAATAATTGCTTCTTTACCTTTTTGTACGGATTCTTTTGTCAAAGATATTCTATCCGTTGTGATTCAACCTTAAATTTGGGCCTTTTCGCCGATATCTGATATGAACCTAATTAGCTTGCCTTTAGTGTTATACCCACTGTTATTCCACAATTTATTTCATGAAAGGTAAGAAAAGTATTTTTTTTTCACAACACACAGCAGGTGTCTTTTCCAAATAAACAAAGAGTTATTATAAAATATACAAAACTATAAAGTAGTTAAAACGATTTTTTTACTTTCATGTTTTTGTGGCTACAGGTGGTTTGTGAGGTACCAAAAATTTTTATGGATGTTGCATCAACAACAACACTGTCATGAAACGCCATCAATCTTATGGGTTCTTACAGATGTGATTTATGTTATAAAATATCAAGAGAGTTTTAAAAAAATATTATAACAAATTGTTATTATAACGAATTTTAAAAAATCTGCAAAATGTTTAAAGAACTTTATTTTATTTAAGTAGAAGGTGAACAGAAATTTTCTATTACTGCAAAACAAGAGAACCACTAGAATATGAGTTTGACTAGAAAAGAAAAGTCATTAGAAATGTTAGGGCATCATAATACGAGCCTACTTCATACAAGACGTTAACGTAAACATGCACGTAAAAGCGTGGCCCAGTTAAAATCGGGAGTAAAGCAAGGGCAGGTGTTTGTGTCACTGCTGTTTGGAGATATTCGCGAAAGATAAAAGTTTCGAAGCTTAAATTACTTTTACTTTTTCTTTACAAGTTGGATGACAGTTGGTCGTTATATCTTAAAATGGAGGTCACGACCACAAATATTGAAGACGTATTGAAGACAATAAACTATATAAAACTTATAGAATATCAAAACTTATTTTGATGTGTTTCAGTCAAACACGTTTAAATCATATTTTATTTATAAGATCATTTTGCGCATATTTGAGCTTCCACTGTAATTATGAACTAGCGGCCTATTCGCGGCTTCGCTCGCATACCACTTATAATTATTTTATTATCCTGCATTTTCCATAAGATAATCAATATAAATTAAATAATTAATCTAATTTATACATTCAACAATTTTAAAAAAGTGCAATCACTAACATGGCTGCTTGCGAGGACGAAATCAACGGCAAGGGCGCCCCCCGTTGAACTCCTGTCTATACTTGTGGCCGTAAACGGAGCATTGAATTATTTAAAATTTACATTTTCTCAAAAAGTATACGTTCAACTTACATGCTATAAAAGTCAAAGCATTTCTTCATAAGAATTCCTTGATGACGGAGTAACTTTCGTTCGTAAGTTTATCAAATAAAAAACGTTGAAATATCATCTTACAAATTTCATTAATTTTTTTATCACAAAATATCTTATTGTGACTTATTTATAAGAGATAAATATACCGTATCGCAGATTTTATTTTAGAATTAATAAAATAGAACATTTCTTCCATACAATGTACCGACATATATTTTACTACATTTGCAGCGCACGCACTTAAAGCGATTCGATGGCGTTATTTATTTTTTTATTACGTTATTTAAGGCTAACTTATACGTAAATCATAATATATAATATTAGCCGTTCTGAAAAACGTAGCTTTCAAACAAACAAAAAAAATAGTAAATCGGACCAGTAGATCCAGAGATCTTAAGTTTAAACAAACGAACAAACTCTTTCACTTTATTATATTAGCATAGATAAAAGCCGAAAATTATCTTCATTAAATTTCCTTGATGATGAAATAACTTTCGATCGTAAGTTTTCAATATAATTTTTAAAATGTTATACAGTAAACTATAATTAAAATCTAGATAAAATGCTAAAAGTGACTATTATATTTATGTTCATAAGAATGAATATCAAAATATATAAAATACAATAACAAAAACCCTATAAATTTAAAGTAAATTAATTAAAATGGTTTGTTTTGCTCAAACTTCAGAGACTTTTTAAACATTATTTTAAGAACAATATTTTTGTTAAACATCGTTTTTATGTATCTCATAAGGTTAAGTCAGCTCACGCCATGTATGCGTTTAAACTTTACAAACCGTTGCTTAGCAACGGTCGGTTGTTATTAAAATGGCAGAATAAATTGCATATTAAATTAGAAAGTATTTTAATATATTAGTATTTATGTGTAATATAATGTTATATAGCCTATAGCACTTCTGAAGGATGCAGCTTTCATACAAAACAAAAACAAAGTAAATCGGACCAGTGCATCCAGAGATCTTAGCGTTTAAACAAACAAACAAACAAACAAATAAACAAACTCTTGAGATTTATTATATTAGTATAGATAAATCATAATACAAATGTAAATGACGGTAAGAATATTATGAAATGTATTTTAAATATAGTTTTCCTATCATTTGCTGAAAATTCGTTACGTATTAATGAAGCGCAGTTTCTTTTTGATCTAGTATTAAGGCACTCCGTTCCCATTAGACACTTCTGTTCCCCACTTGGAGTGGTCCACCACTGGTGTAGATGCAAAGCGCGGTGTTAGGTTGGAACCTACCACCGCGCTTTGCATTTACACCAGAGCGAAGAAATGTAAAATATGAATATTTCATTTCCTCGAGTGGGAATCGAACCCACAATCTTTGTATATTGATGTCTTTAAACATTCATATATATACGAATATATTGCTTTTATGGGCATAAGGCAGAAAGAGTATTTTATCAAAAATTGTCTATGTTTATTAATAATTGCAGGTAATAGGAATGTACATAAAAAAATAATAATTATTTTTCTAGCTACACAATAGCAATTTTTTCTTACTTATCACAAAAAAAACAGAAAGTTTGTTCTCCCATTTTATATTTTACATAATTTGAAATGTGTATTGAATTTCCCTTGGGGTGCGATTGCTTCTCATAAATATACCGTATAAATTGATCAAGAAGTGAAAATATGAGAAGTTTACCTACGTCCTACATATTTTGTGGGACGAAACTTATATTGTGCTTCTTATGGATAACAAGGAATGGTATTGGATATCTTGCAAACTGTTATTTGTGTTTGTACATGCGATCTAAACGTAAATTAAAGCCTTTGTGTTTTTCTGATATATAAGCTACATAACTGTGAAGTTTAATAATTCCGCGCTATTCCTATTCCACGGCTGCTATTAATTTTGTTATGGTTTTATTATTTTAATTTTTTTATTTTAAATGAATTTTGCCTACGTTTCTATGATGTAGCATTAACTTTTTTAAAATACTAAAAATGAATGTAGAATTCAATGAGCTTAGATACGTTTAATTCATTTAGCTAACAGTAATTTGTAATAGGAACTATTATGAATTACTGACTATTAATATTTATTACTGTCTCTGAGCGCGGCCGCTGTTTATTACTAAGCCTATTCTATTTCGTTACTATTGTATTGTGCGGTATATTTACCGCTGACGATATGAGTAGGTACACATACGAGGGATTTTTATTATAAAACAAATAATATTTAATATTCTCATTTCCACTCACTGATTCAAGAATGCTGTGGAAAAAAAGGAACGGAAGTATCTTAATAGGAAACAGAGCGTCTCAACACTAGCTTACCAGGCTTCCTATGTATTCTCTGCTGCGTGTAAGATACAGAGTGTACCTTAAAAATATGCTGGGTAAGATTAAAACCATGTAAAAAGTTCAAAAGGCAGATGGAAGCATATCCTTTAAAGGTTAGGTTAGGTTAGCTATGTTTGTAAAAACAAATAAGATTAGAAATATTTACGCACTTTTTCTTTGTTATTCATTTATTGTACCCGAAGCTTAACGTCTTTCAGATGATACATTCCTGTGTTTTGTATAGCTCTGTATATATATGTATGTAAAAAATATTAAATTTTTGAATTTATAAATTATTATGAATTAGACGCATTATGAATTTACTCAAAAAACATTCTATTCTATTCCAAACAGTTGAACTATGATCTTTAATAAATATATCGTTTTTTCAATTGATTTATTGTGTTTAAATAATAGTAACTCAGCAAATATTGATGGTACGCGCTTGATTTATTCAAGCAACTGAGACGTCCTTTAAGGCTACACTTAAGGTGATTCTTTGATATATTTTTGTATATAGAGATATTCTCTATATCTCTAAGGTCCAGTTGAGATGTTTTTAAATAAAAATATAATTGAAAATGTTAATATAAATTGAACAATTATCAAAAACAAAATGCTGTGACATCATATATATTTACATAAACTATAATTCTCTAGTAAACGTTGCAATTTGTCTTTCTGGCTATCAACAGAATTGGTAAGTAGTTTTCAGTTGAAACTAACAAGCTTTGCAACGCATCAAGCAATAATAAATAAATTCGAACATGGACTCCAATATCTGAGCATTTTTAAAATAAAAATTTGGTTTAAATTTTTAATAGAATCGAAATTGAAATTTAATGAAAATAGCGAACAGTTTTCAACAAAATTTTATATTTTTAATTTAGTGACAAAAATAGTTCCTGACAATGAATACTTTCTGATATAGGTTTTTGATAACAGTTTTTGTTTCAAATCCCATTCAGTTATTATTTAAAATAAATAAATATCTTAGACTGGTTAGACGAAGCATAATATTGGCTTTGATCATCTCAAATCTCCGGTAAGGTGCTGATTGGAAAATATGTTAAAATATAGAAAAATATTCTTAAAATGAATACTTCAAAAGTTTATATTGTCTCTGTACAACCAGTAGGAAAGAGCTTGTACGTGCTATGCATTGTATTGCGATTTCGTTTAGTCAAGCGGATTAGCGCCTACGCCTGTCCCGCACTGCGTCAAAGTTGTAAGTTATAATTTTTTAAAAGAAAACAATACATCAAACTACCACTCTTTAAATTTTTCGATTTTTCATCTGTTTTTTAGTATAAAGTAAAAATAAAATCGTAAAAAGTTGTAAATGAAATGATTTGTGATATATGTAGGATATTTGTATTACGAGTAGTAATCTATACGTTGTTATTTCGCGACGAATTTCATACACGGACGGACGGATAACAAAGTAATCCTATAAGGATTTTATTAATTAATTATTATATTTAATCCTATTTGTAACTAGTTTGAGGTAAGCCATGATAAGTTCAATACCCTCAATTATCGTTGAATGTTAAAATCAATCTCGATAAAAGTTAAGAAAATTTAATTTAGTTCTCATAACGAAACTAAAATCAACTTTTTTGATTTAATTTATATCCATAAAGAAAATCGACTATAGAAGTTATTTGAAGTCGTATCTGATAATATTTTATGCTACAGAATTCTACTTAATTTTGTTATAACTCATTTAAGTTCAAGTTAGTGACAGTTCAAAATAATACTACAGATGTTAGTCCTAAAATATCTACGTCAGGTTTTCTAACATTTCTGATAACCAAAATATTTTTAATTTAACGCCGTTATTTTTTTATTCCAGTAAACTTTCAGTTACCCTATCCTCCTGATCATATTAACAAGAAAACGATGGTATCGTATTTATCCAGTAAGTTTACAAGCATAGATAGTGATAAATTAATATATAGTTAGGACTGACGTTAAGATTTTTATAATATTTGACGATAAATTAAATAAAATTTCTTGTGATATTTTTAAATTTGTACCTCTAAATGTTATAAGCAATGGAACCTACGTCTCAGAGAAAACATTTGATTATATACAAGAATGGGCCGAATCTTACATTGAAATTCAATGCCATAATTAGGCAATAATTTAAGCGGCCCCAATAATCAATCTTAAGTATATTAACAGTTAGTGTTTGTCTTATTTCAACCATACATTCCAACAACTCATATATATATATATATATATATATATATATATATATATATATATATATATA
>DWAP01000353.1:0-22606 GCA_018230625.1 Heliconius eleuchia
TTCAATAGACATTAATTCCATACATGTTTATCATCTAAATATTCTTGAACAGTGTTAGAATAAAATTGTAGAATGAGGTGGTATCCACCAGTGCTGGTAGACTGAGGTGATACCTTTCTGTCAGTTGACATAATTATTATATCAAACTACCGCCAACGACTTCTTAATTGCCTCGCGTACTGAGCTGACTATATCGTGCCATCTTGTATTTAAGGATTGAGATTTGAAACAGTTTATGAGCGGTTCTACTACAGTTGGGTACTAGATGCGTCTCAAAGTAAAGAAATACTTTTAATTTGTAATAGGAAATAATCTGTAGTATACTTCTATACATTCATATAGTTAAGATCCAACTTTTTTTAACAAATTCTTTCTTAATATCGCCTGTTTGAATCTGTTATAATTGATGTTGTGTGAATCTACTTTGGGTATGGTTAGCGAAATTGACAGCGACATGTTATATTTTAGCTTTTTTTTTGTGAAGAAGTGAAATTATTAAATATTTCATTATCTGGAGTGGGAATCGAACCCACAACCGTCGCTTACACACGCGTGTTCTACGACGGCCTCTAAATATATTATGGCCTCGAGCATAATTTTGTTCAAAACCTTAGCACGATAGGTTATTCTGTAATTTTTCCTAGTATGACAATGATACATACATATTGGAATACAAAACACAACAACAACAACAACAACACAAAACAAATAATATAATTATATATTTCTTATCTTAGTTATAAAAATGTAAATATTTATAGAATTTTTCATGATTTTGACCTAGCCAGCTCATGGAATTATATTTTTAGATATATTCATTTCAATCGATCGTTAACTTTTAAGCTTTAAGCACACAATCACTTCAATACAAATAAAACTATATATTTTTATAAACATTTTGTTTTAGAGAGACAATGAAAAGATTCATTCTTCGTCGCTAGATGGCGTTTGCTGTTCTTTTTTTATTTTTTACCATTTTAGCTATTTTCCTAATTTCTATATCCCTATAGAAATTAGATTTGACGTTTACTGTTTTTTTTATGTCACGGAATCAAAAAATCGGACTTTATCTAATTCGATTGGAGAAAGGCATATAATTTGATTACTAAATTGAAATGTCTCCGTCGATTTTTTTAGCATGTCATAGAAAGATTCTGCTTAGAAACCGCTAGTGATTTCTTTTTTAAGTACCTCTATTATAAATAATTTTGTTTTATAATGAATAATTTTATTTAATTTTGAATTTGAATCTATGGTTTATAAAATATAGCAACCTAAGTGATATACTACAATTATTAAATTATTCTTTTGTACATTCAGTTGAAACGTAGCTTATTAAAAAAACATAATATACATTAGGTTGGGCAAAAAATTGGACAATGAAAAAATACATCTGTTAAAAAGGCTCTTAATTTTTATATTAATAGGTGTCTCATCGCGCTTTCCGATTTCTCATGTAAATAACAAGGAGAATTTTGTATTTTTTATTCAAATTTGGTTGTGATTAAACTAAATTAAAGTAATAGTATCGGTATATAAACCTATATATATTCTTGTAGGAAATTAAACAGAAGAAAAAATAGATAAACAAAAAATAAACTACATTATAATTACTTAAAATTACAATAAAAAAATCGGACAAGAGTCAGGCTCGCCCGACGAGGGTTCCGTACAAAAATTGGAGATCTCGAACTTTTTCTGAAATTCAGGCTTACCTTTTTTCCTACCGTTTAAGACTATTATTTTTTATAATCTAACCACAATTGTATAGTTTTCAGATATTTTTCTGAACTAGTACTACCTGTAGATGCTGGCTGTCAAAATTCATTATTTTAGGCTAACCGAAACCCTATGAATTCTAATTCCCTTTACAGTGTTATAATAGTGCTATATAAATGTCCATATCTTTTTTCTAAGTAAATATTGAAATATATTTTTATAAGGAAATCATGGGGCCTGAGTATATGGTTTGAATTTCAACTCGGTATCTTCAAGTGTTCCTAAGATAAAGGGTCTTGACAGAGAGACAGACAGACGGACAACAGAGTGGTCTTATAAAGATTCCTTTTTTCCTTATAAAGTACGGAATCATAAAAAAAATTAAGTTTAATTATGGCACAATATTATACACACATGTAAATATTAAATTTAAGTGAAATTTACATTTTTTAACATTATATTTATTAAAAAAGCTCATTAAAAGGAACTCTTCTCACTTCACACGAGTATATTTACTTACAAAACGTGTGTACAGAATGAATATGCAATGAGATTGATCGCGGCCATATTGTAATTTTCCCGCCATTTATTATTCTGACATTTACCACCGAATGAATTTTCAATTTTTTAATGCACAGTGGGATCGATTTTGCATATACAGCCTAAATTAATATCTAATAATGCTACAAAATTACCATTCTTGATTCGATCGTCGTACAAGTTGGACGTGTTTTTTATTTAATTTGAAGGAAATTTAATAAAGAGAAATGTTTAAATCAATGTTTCGACGCCAAGCCACTGTAATGTATGGAAAAGCTTTGATGTACGCACCTAGTAGATATGAAAAATTTAGGAAATTAATTTTTCTCATCTATTACAAAAAAAGAACGCACTTATATATTTTCGTTCTATATATTTTTCTAAATACTATAAAAAGTCAACACATTTATTATAACTGACATAGACATGTATATATATTTTTCAAAATATTTTTTTTTGCTTCATGGGACCAGTCGTGGCACAGGGGCAATAGTGTGTGTCTGTAACGCGACTCGTTGTGGATTCTATTCCTATTCGAGAACATGAAATATTTATTTAAATTTATATTTTCATTTCTTCGCTCTGGTGTCGAGGCAAAACGCGGCGTTTCGCCACTCAACACGCAATGGCTCCAGAAATTGGTGGAAAATGGATAACGCAGTGTCTTAACACTAGGTTCCCTCTGAATACCCTGCTGTGTGCGGGATACAGCATTTAAATACTGTATTCAGTACATAGCAGGGTAGGCAGGGGGAAATTGGAAACCTAATATTAAGACACTCTGTTCCCATTAAGATATTCTCGATGCATTACGTACACAGTGGTGGAACTCAACGCTGCGCTTTGCCTTGTTACCTTGGCGAGGAAATGCAAAATATTGATTATTTAATTTCCCCGAATGGGTATCGAACCCGCAACTGTCACGTTTTACAATCATACCATTGTGCTACTGGACCACGACGGCCTCAATGTAATTAATATATATATTTTTTATTTAGTATGCTCGACGATTTGAACACTGACTTAGAGAATGCTGACTCTAAACTGGACTCCACCATGAAAAAAGTTGCCAGAGTTTTACGTATTAATAACGGTAAGATATTTTTGACGTTAATTAAATGTGATAGTTGTAGGTTTGAATCACCGAATACGCAGAGTTATACTTAGAATATTTGTTAGAACATTTATGGCATTGCATATTGTCCCTAACGGAGCAGAAAGTTGACAACAGAATAAAAATAATATTATAAAAGAACAAATATCTGTTTTCCTCTTTTTTTATTTTTAGATTCGTGTTTTTTTGCATCGCCTTCAAAATAAATTTGACCTAAAGACTTTGAGATTTGTGAAAATCCATGATAGAAACTTCGAATACTAATAGACTTTTCATCCAAATATATATTTTTTAGCTCGATGCTGTGTGTATCCCGTACATAGCAGGTTAAGCAGAGGGAACCTGGAAACGTAGTGTTAAGACACTCTGCTCACATTACAACACTTTCGTTTTCCACTTTCCGTCGAATTCTCCAGATATTGCTCGTTGAGTGGCGTAACTCACCTGGCCTCTTTTCCAGAGTGAAGAAATGAAAATATTAAATATTTTGTTTCCCCTAGTGGAAATTGATTGTCGCGCTTATGGCCGCACGGTTGTGCCCCTGCGAAAAGGTGGCCCGAAACATTTATGTCGTGATTTCGATCTTATAAATCGATGAACGCCGGCTGATCGCGCGAAAAAGTATGACTCATTGTCGACCGATGTTTCGACCGTACCGAGCGAGCAAGCGAGACCGCGGAACTAGCGATAGAGAGACACGACCAGCCTAACCGTTCACATCGTTACATGTAATAATTCTGTAAAATTTAATTGTTTTTATCGACATTGTCGAAAAAATATAATTTTCTATAAAGTCCTTATTTCTATTATACAAAATAATGATAATTCAGTGATAATGATTCTACTAAATTCATAAAAGTTATACAATTTTGCATCAATATTCAAAAATAAAATATTTAATTATTTTTTTCAGATCGACGACAGTGGGTCGTCATTGGTGTTCTTCTCGGCATTCTCATTATCATTTTCATTCTGCTGATTATTTAATAAAAAAATATGTACAGATAAAAAAGAATTCCCTTAGAAATTTATTTTTATTTTTAATCTGTGTATTTTATATTTATTTGCATTTTATATGATTTAGTAAAAAATATTATTGATTTGTAAACTTAAATGATTGTGATGTTATATATATTTACTTCTGTAATTAGTAATAGGAATATTTTGTGTTATAATAATTAATATTATGATAAGAAAATGTTTATAAAAAAATCTAAATTGAATGTTCGATTAGTCGATTAACTAAAAATCGATATTATTTTTTTATTAACTTTAGATGACATTAGCAAACTTTTTTTTTTAAATGCATAATTATAATTTTTTTTATATTTTGCTTTTATATTTATTAATTCTAATTTTCACATATTACTTGTTTTTGTTAGGCTTCTTTAGCACTAGTAAGTTATTGCCATTTTTTATTTATTCTGTAGATATATAAATGTAACGAAAAAAAATATTTTATTACTTATAGTATAGGGAATACCTTGCAGAATATTTTGTTTTAGTTCATTGTATTAAATTATATTTAGTAAGTATTAAATAATGTTTTTTTAATGACATCTTGTTTCCTTGTTTTCAAAACTCAATGTTGACAGTTAAAATATATATTTTTTTTTTATTAATTTTAAATAATTCGAACAATTTAGCGTAGTTTTATAACGCTAGGTGCTTATAAGACAAAATATTTTTTTTATTTCTTATATTAAAATTATATTATGATATCGAAGTCCCTTTTACGGTACATAATATAATAAATTGACAATTTGTAAATGAGCATCAAAAATGTAACTGCCAAGTATAAGAATATAAAACATTGTGTCGCTAGAGTGGTTAGACAAATGTCTAGACTAAGTGACTATGAAATCTGACTGACAAAAGCAAGTCTATTTGAAGATTTTTAATGACTGTAATAAATACTTTTAGTGGATAGAATAAATAAACTACGCAAGAAATCCTACTGGATTGTTCTATTTCCTGCTTTTTCTTAATTGAGTATTTTTTATCAAAATTGTCTGTATACTATATACTTTTTGCGATTAAAAAAATGTTTTCTCGAGAAAAGAGACAAAAAAAAATATTAAAGAAAAGGGACTTAAATTTAACTTAGCTTTGATTTCAAACTATTTGTTGTTATATTTGTATGATTTGTATATTATATTGTATAAATATTTAAGTTGTTTATTATTTTTAAGGATTTCTTTGAACATATTTTCAAATATAATATCCATGATTTTTTACCGATTGAAAAAAGAAATGAATACTGATTAAAAATACCAAAAAGATAAATGAAATAGTTAAATCGATAATTCCTATGTTAATAATCGATAATAAATCAATATAGAAATCGATTTAATAGTTTTATATCTAAAAAAAAAACATTGAAGTGTCAAATTCGAAACCGTAAATAGTTTTGTAATTTAAATTTAAAACTAAATTTAAATATATTTTTTTCATACTTTTCAGCTTTCTTAGTAGCGTTCCTAAACACTATTTCAAATACTGCCTTTAAAAAGGCATTTGTGAAACAAAATACATATCGTCGTTTAAATAGAAAAGTGACACAATTCTTTTATTTTATTATTTCGGTTGGTTATGGTTGCTAAAACGAGTATACTAATTATATTATTTTTTAGCTTCTGTACCCCGTAAAAAGCAGAGTAATAGGGAACCTAATGTTAAGAAAAATACATTCCCCACGCACAAACAGTGGCGGAACTTAACGCCGAGCAAACTTACAAAATTTAATATTTGGTTTTGGAGATTTTATCCTAAAAGAATACAAGAAACAAAACTATTGTTGTAAAAACTAAATGTCCGTACTGTAAAATTTATGGTTTGAATTATGCCACTCTTGTATTTAACCGACGCGACGATATATCACTATATCTTAAGAATAAGTTAAATATAAATATAAATGTTATATAAGATATAAATATATTGTTAACATTATTAATAGTGTCACAAAAATATTGAAAGATAATATTAAATTATATTCAATATTTGCGTTGGGATAAAAAAAAACTAAAAACTCTGTAGAAAAATTGTACGTAGCAGAATTTGTAGAAGTACCTCTTAGGTTTAAATCCAAGCGCTTTAACCAATTAGACTTTACGTTATTTTGTTATATAGTAATTATAGTCCAGGAGGTGCCGCTTCTATTCCTGATTCGTTCAAATTTTTATACAGAATTTTTAGCTTCGAACTATATCCCGCGTACTTCCTATTTATAAGGGTAGGTAGAGTTAGAGAACCTAGTGCTAAGACACTACCTCAGTTTCCGCTGAACTTTGAATTGAATGTTAAGTGGCGTCACTCAACGCTGCGTTTTACCTTGTTTCTGGTGATGAAGGTTTAAAAAATATTCAATAATTCAATCCCTCGAGTGGGATTCGAACCAACCACAGTCGCGTCTATAGTCAAACGGTTGTGTCACAACGCAAAGACGGGCTCAAGGCTTTTTTAAAATTTGAAATGAGACACTTCATATTTTATTACAAAGCTACAACATATAAAATGCTTTAGAAATAGTATTATTTGTTAACAGTATAATTGTATCTTTATATGTAGGCTGTTATAATTTTAGATATTATATATGTTACAGCGAAAGTAATACTCTAGACATTGTGCACATTATCCGGCAATTATATGTAATATCGATTTAATTTAAATAGTTCAATAATTTACGTTCAAATGATTACATTGACAAGCTTCTTTATAAATATATTTGATTATGTTTCGATCTATTTACGTCGAAACAATTTTTGATCTAAAATAGTTTAACCTATTATATACTAACCTATCCTGTTAAATTATTTTAATGAAAAAAAAAGGAGTAATTTAAATTTATTAGAGAATTTTGTGTTATTTAATAGTCTATGTAGAGTACATATTATGTACTCATTTAGAATACCGACCGGTGGTCGGTTTCCAGGAGGCGTGGGTTCGACTCCCGCTACATTCAATTTTTTTTACGTATTCTAAATAAGTATTTTTCTTTCCTAAGTGTGGAATAACACTTTAATAATGTTAAAAGTAGATACGTGCTGGATAATACACATAATAACCAATATTTAATGCTTTTGCTGTGACATATACATATGTATGTATAACAATAGATCGATGTAATGTCTGTTTATTTGTGCATTTAAAATATAAATGGAAATTAAATACATGGGAAAATGATGAATAAACCATTTTTCGTTTTATTTTTTACTTGGTGCATGGCGTGCGTGGCGTGCTTGGCGTTATGTGTTTACAATCACACTGTGCCAGGACTGGCTTTATTTAAGTTCTATTAATTTTCCCATTTTAAATATTTGACGAAAGGTCTTTATTTGGTAATTTAACTCAGTGAAACTAAGCATTACAAATAACGTCTCAATGAAAACATGTTGCATAATTTCTAAAGTAACTTTATTTTATTTATTTATTTATTTTATTTTTTAACTCAATGCCGATAACTTCTAACTGTAGTAAGGGAAATGTATGTAAGTATTTTTACCTTCACGCTATATCCCGCATGTAATCGGCAAAGTGTTAGGACAACCCGCTCCCAACTTTTCGCCGTTTTCAAGCGGCATTACGTGTTGAGTGGCGGACCTCAATATTTTATTTCCTCGAGAGGGAAACGAACCCACTACATAGTATAATATTTCCTATTTCTTGAAGTATAGAAGTAAAGTTATTAACAGCTAATTTGAAAAAATGAAGAAACCCAACACACTTAACAACACGTTTACAACTATAGAATAGTATAATCCAAATGAAGTCTTTAACATTCTATTGTAAAGTATTCCACTTCTCGAAAAGCTTAGTGGAAAGCGTTTCGTGAACACCCAAAGTTTCCCATAAGTGCGAAGCTTATTAAGAACTTAGCTAGCTTTTACTATAAGAAGCATTTAGTTAATCGTTTAATTTATAGTTTATTATATTAAATCAACGTCACGCTGTATCCCGCAGGCAGAGGAAATCTAGTGTAAAGACATTCCGGTCCCCATTTTCCGCCAATTTTTTCAAGGCCAGCTGAGTTGCGGAACTCAACGCCGGGATTTACGCCGTGGTGCCAGAGCGTAGAAATGAACATATTAAAGAAAGAATTATTCAATCCCTCGAGTAGGGATTTAACTCACAGCCGTTGTCACACCTTTGTGCCCCTCCGCCACGACGGTCTCAAGTTAGTTTATTATTTTGATTGTTTATTATTTCTACAATAATTTTTTTTGTTTAAATGTATTTATTTTGAATTTGTGGGTGGTAGGTTTGATTGAATTAATTATTTTCATTTCCTCGCTCTGGAAACAAAATAAGTTCGGCGTTGAGTTCTGTCACTCAACACGCAATGTCTTCAAAATTAGGCCTTACGTGGGGAACCAAGTGTCTTAACACTAGACTCCCTATGCCTACTCTACTATATGCGGTACAAAGAGTAAGGCAAAAATATAAAAAAAAACATTTTCATATATTTCTGTACTATATTTAGGTGTCAAAACTGATAATAATAAATGTATCGTAGTATTAAGACACTCCGTTCTCCACTGATCGCTCAATTTTGGAGAGTGCCTGTTGAGTGGCAGAACCCAACGCCGAGCTTTATCTTGTTACTTGAGCGAGGATATGAAAAATACGAACTCCGTACAAAGCAGGGAAGGCAGTGAGAACCTGGAGGAACCATTAACACACTTCCGTTCCCTACTTTCTGCCGGATTCTGGAGGCATTGCGTGGTGGAGCTCAACGCCGCGCTTTGCCTAGTTTTTAGTAAAATGTTAGCTCCTATTGGTTGTAGATAATAATCTTCCTCAAAGAATGGACCACCCAACACAAAAAAATGTTTCAATTCGAACCGAGAGTTCCTGATATTAGCGTGTTCCACCAAACTAGTCAGTCTTAAATTACATATTCTATAAAGACCACTCATATATTATTTAGTTCGAAATTGCATCTAATAGCATACTAAATTAAAGAGACCACCGTCGAGCCATCGTCGATCGAAAAGCGGTTATTTGCTAATTTATAAATGAGCACAGAGTTATTTTGATATGAAACCCTTTAAAGTCTTGTATGAAAATGGTAAATTATTAATGGTATTGGAGGCCAGTCGTGGCGCATTGGCACAAAGTGTATGATTGTAAACTTGACTGGTTGTCAATTCGATTCTCACTCGAGGAAATGAAATAATTATTGAAATTCATATTTTCATTTCTTCACTTTGATGGGAGGCGCGGCGTTGAGTTCTGCCATTCAACACGCAATGCCTCCAGAATTCTAGAAAGATTGCGTGAAGATCGGCGTAAAGATGGGAATGGAGCGTCTTTACACTAGGTTCCCTCTACCTACCCTGTTGTGTGTGGGATTCAGCGTGTAGCTGAAGAAAAATTATAGAATTGATACAACTTACCCTTATCACATTATCATGTGGAGGACGTCATAGTGTGATACTATTTGTGTAAAGTAAGAAAAACTGTTACCTAAAATGTCACCATGGTGCTGCGGCACAGTGTCTGTAAATGCGAGAGTTGTGGATTCAGTTCCCAATCGAAGGAATGAGTTATTTTTATTTCCTCGCTCTGGCAACAGAACAAACCGCGGCATTGGGTTCCTCCAATCACTATGCAATGTCGGGAAAATAGGACGGTGTGTGGGGAATAGAGTGTATCTACACTAAGTCCTGTTTTCCTGTCTGTCGGTCTTGCTATATGCGGGATACAACATCAAGCTAAGAAAAAAAAACAGTAAATATGCTACGCTCCGCCAGTGTACACAGAAAGCAATAGAGGGATCACACTTCATAAAATGCAATAATACTACTGAAAATATTAAAATTTTATATTTATTGTTATATTTGTCAATTTTCTTATTCAGATTTTACTTCCTTTTCTCCTTTAAGCCCCCTTCTCTTCCTATAATTCCTCCGAACTCTCCGAGTCTTGATACACCATTCTATCATACAATTCTGGTAGATAGTCGTAATGTCCGTTGTTGAATTCTTCGTTTTCCAGACTCTTCTTCATGGCTTCCCAATTTAAATTGTATTCTGGATTAAATAAACTGAAATAATACAATTTTTCCAGTTAATAATAAAAATCATCAATAGACAAAAGTTTAAACAAATAGAGACCTTGGGCACGTCAATTTCTTCTTCTCCTCCATCCTTATAGTATGAAGAGACTACAATAGAAAGTTCAGATGTGGTATGTAAGTAGGTCAGGGAGTGTTGGGGAGCACAAAGAGAGGATTCCTCGGAAATATCCACATGAGTGAGAAAAAAAACATCTTGTTTTGCGTCTAAAAGCCCACGTTAAGAACACTACGGCTAACGATTTGTTATTTAATAAAATAATAGAATAACAATAAATATTTAACCACCTTTCTACATACACGGACACAACACAAAAATATTTTTTCCAATCGAACCAGATGTTACCGAGATTAGCGTGGTTTACCAAACAAACTATTAGATAATGTATTATTTTCACTTATAATTTATTTTTAGTTTATAAGTTAGTAACACCCATGCGATCATTTAAAATAAATATAATGTATTGCGGGTTTTTTTGCAAAAAAAACTACAGACGAATAGTTTTTTTTCTGTTTTAGTATCGTTGGAGTCACCACGTGGGGGACATGTGTTGTGTAGTTATTTAGGACTGGTTAACATATTCATTGTGTTTTTTTTTCTAAAATAATCTCATAAGATTATATACTCTTTTCTTTTGTTTACATTCACGCATGGTAGGCAGAAGGAACCGAGTGTTCAGACGTAGGCCGTTACAATTCACTTATATATAAGTGTATAGTATTGATTACATTAGATTATCTATGTTAATATTATAAAGTTAACAGTTTATTTGGTTCGGGAGCAGGTGCAGTGAAGCCCTCGTAAGCGGTCTAGTAATAATAAATATATATTTTTTACATTATTCTTAAAAACATAAATATGACCGTTTCTACTTTAGCGTCGGTGAGCGTATACCTTAAGTTGACGCTACCTCAGAGAAAGCCCCACTTTCAAGTTAGTAAGCACGTATATATACAGTCTTAACTACATATTAGACTATCAATCTTCAAAATTTCAGCTTTGCTAAAATGACATAGGTCTGGGGGCCCTGGTATCTCAATCTATCACGTTAAATGTTTCGATGTAACACAGTGTACATTATATTGGAGTTGTCTCAGGACTTTAGAATGACATAAGTCACTTATACACAGGTCGTAGTAATTTTAATTTCAAATATTTTATATTTAATATTTGTAGATCTATATATTCTTTTGCATTTTGTAATATTGAATGAATCATTTTTGTAGCGTAAGTTGTTGGTTCGATTCTCAATTGGAGGAAAGAAGGATTTTCATTTTCTTACTCGACATAACGAGACAGAGCGCGGCGTAGGTATGTTTATAATGATAAAAAATCGCTATAAACACTTACCCACTGACGCAAATCATCAAATTCCGTATATGCACGGCACTGAACATGTGGACTGTGGCACTATATCCGGTGCAGTTCGCCCACTGAGCATCAGGAGACATTAGCATGCCAAATGCCTTTCCACGGCATATTAGTGGGGCGCCGTACATACCCTAAAGTGTAAATATAATTCATTTAATTTGAAAAATCAACTTGTTAAGTACAATTTTAAAGAAGTTAAGTTAACAAAGGTGGTTTTACTGAATGAGATTTCTTTTATCCAAACATTTGGAAACGGTAACATATAGAGGAACAAATAAAAAGAATATATAAGTAGGAGAGTTCTAAAGAAAAAAAACGCTGTTTTTTATACATTCTGAAAAAAAAGAAAAGAACAGACTACCACTGTAGTGGGACTTTAAGTGTTGATAATAAGTTAATAACAGATGATAGTTTATTATAAGTCATTGCTAAGACGAAAAAGTAACATGACAGTAAAGAATAGTAAAAAGGCCAGCATGAAAAGCGACTGTAAAAGCAACAGTTTGTGGGTTCGATTCTCACTCGAGAAAATTAAATATTTAATATTTTCATTTAATATTTTCATTTCTTGCAATGCGCAATGCCTTCAGAATTCAGTGGAAAATGGGGAACGGAAGGGTTGTAATGGGAAGGGAGAACCTTAACACTAGGGTTCCAAGTTCCTTCTGCCAATCTGTACGCCTGTATGTGCGAAATGCAGCGTTAAGCTACAAATAAGACAAATATATTTTTTACTTACGTGACAAGGCTGAGCTTCTTTGTCGGGCTGTAATATGTAAACAAAACTGTATCCTATCCTATTTCAATTAGTCATACTAATTGAAATAGTGGAATAGAATTTAGAGGCCAGTCGTGGCGCCCGAGAGGCCAGTGGTGGCGCAGGGGCACAAAGTGTGACTGAAAATATGACTGTGAAATTGAAGTGTTTATTTAAATTAATATTTTCATTTCTTCGCTCTATAGTCGAAGCAAAGCACTCAACACGCAGTGGCTCCAGAATTCAGCAGAAAGTGGGGAACGCAGTGTCTTAACACTAGATTCCCTTTGCCTACCCTGCTGTGTGGATACAGCAAGCCAGCAAAAGGCTGAAAAAAAGAATATCGAAAATTACAGGTAAATATTTAGCCAATATTAACTTTACATTTACCTACAAGTTGTAGAATGTTTACCATCGTGGTAGTGGTAGCGCTGTCGCAATATTTTACCTGTATAATAAATAGTTAGTTAGTTGAATTTCACCGCGACGATTGTGGGTTTCGTTCACACACTAAATGAATTATTTTCACTTTTCTATCTTGAACTCTACCACGTGACAAACAATACTTCAATACGCGGGGACCTAGTATTAAGGCATGTAGAATACGCAGAACGTAGAATGTTTCTATACTAGGTTCCCTTTGCCACCCTTTGCCATATACAGGATACAGCGTGAAACTATAAATTGATCTTCAACTCTTACATCTCTAACACACACAGATGCAGCCTTGTCAAACAGTCCTGTATATCCGAGGTTGGTCATAGCCTTTTGGAATTTCAAAGTTATAGTGTTGCACCACAGACTCTTCTTTGCGATGGACAAATACTGCACCCGAATATGCCTCTGCAATAAGAACTTATGGGCTGGATAGATTTTGTCCTGAAAAAATAATAAGTGCTGGCATAACACTACATTTTCTTTGCTCACTTCGTTAAATATAATAATTGTGTTAAATAAACAAAGAGAAAACATTATACTATACACTATAGAGGTGTTATGGCGCTGACCTTAATCACGATGATAGTGAATTTGATGGTAATCAAAACTCCAAGTGATAACATGTCGTTTTCATTTTCTTGAGGCACCAGAATGTATTGGTAAAAAGGAAGAGCCCGGCGTCTAGTTTTGTTACTCTACACGCAATGTCTCGAATATGATGCGGTCGGAGACAATGCGGTAGGAAAATGGAGTGTCTTAACACTAAATTATTTCTGCTTACCCTGCTGATTGCGAATTATAGCGTAAACTTAAAAAAAGTAAAAAATGGAAAACCACTATACACAAAATGTGACCAAATAATGACTATCGTTTTACTTATAATAAATTGAGTTTTCCAATTTTCCCCCATTTTATAAACTTTACAAACAAAAATCAAACCCACACCCATCGTATACAGTCAGGTACCAACCAGCTGTGACACTACAGAAATATAATCGATCGAATGTCCACTACCGCGTGAACGGATAAGTAGCACAGAACATGTCAAGATAACAAGATGTCGTTGTCAAAGTATACAATTGTATTGAAGTTTCAATAAATAGAACGCTAAGAATAGCTAAGAGAGTATCGCTATAAATTATTATAGGGCTCCGTGCTATGTAAATAATTTTAAAAAATATAATATAATAACTGTAACTATAGAAAACTGAGTGTCTGACAGTGGGACTGTGGCTCTGGTGGATAAAGGGCAGCGAAAACTTGCCTAAAAGTGGGGAACGGAGTGTCTTAAGACAGTCTCTGTTTTTACTGTGGTATGCAGGATACAGCGTGAAGCTCTTGCAAATATGTATTCTTAATTACATAGAATTATCATAATTTTAAGGCGGTGACCTAGAAAGTCTAGCACCAGCCACAAAAAAATTATATAGTAAAATTGCAATAAGCAAGTCTCCTTTCTTTGCTCTACTGTCCAAGTATTTTTGGGATATTTTAGTGTTCATCAGAACGAAGCGATAGCGCGATTCAGAAACGTTCACTGCCATCTATTAGTGTGTAAAGGAAGTACAAATAGGGTGGTTTACCCCTTTTTAGTCCAACCCCTTCACCCTTTTAAGAGTCCTATATGAATTTCGAAGCATTTTTTTACTTGTTTAGTTTAATGAGTAAGAATCAGTGAATAGCGTGTAATATAAAAGTTAATGCCTAAATAGTTTTGTGAAAATAAATATCAAAATAAATTAGTATATATAAAGTTGTAAATTTATGAAGCGAGAGTGAGTGGTAAGAGAGGTACTAAAAATTTCAGCTGACCACCGAGAAGACAGTATCGATGATACTAGAGGAAGGTCACGTGAAAAGCATGAGGACTCTCCGGAGGCATGCCCTTTGTATGTACGATTGGATGACAGTGGATAGTACAAAAGAGGTATTTAGATACTATATCATTTGGCATCCTGTTTTCTCTGTCTATCCCGATATAGGGATAAAGCGTAAAGCTAAATGAATGTTGTAGTAGATTGTCGTCTAGGATTACTTGGATGCTTAGTTTAGTTGGAGGGTCGTTCGTTTAAAAGTGTTAGTGAAATAATAAAAATATAATTAGTTTTTTTATTAAATAAAAGAAAAGCGTTAATATTAGTTTTTGTTAGCAGATTACTTCTGAGGAGTATGTGTTTGTAAAATTATAGTTTAGCATTAGTCTGACATCCAACCGTGTGCTATATCTGAATTGTTATCTAATTTGTTTATTTTATTTTCTACTAGGTTTACAACTGAATTTGGGTAAATTTTAGGTAAAAAAAATAAGAGTTTCACGATTTTTCCCGTCAGGCAGTAAAAACGCAGTGAACGTAGTGTTAATATACGCTCGTTGATTCACTTCGTCCAATAATTTTCCCAAAACTTTCACGACAATTCTTGTTGAGTGGCGGAACCTAACGCTGCACATTTATTCCAGAGTGGGTATCGAGTGGATATCGAACACACAACTGTTGCATTTTACACTCTGGAGGCAAAAAAAAGGTAAATATTAACCCGATTGGGAATCAAACCCAAAACAGTTGTTTATAGTCGCATGCTTGTGCCCCTGCGCTACGACAGCCTGAATTAAATTGATTATATACCTATAATAAAAAAAAGTAGATTCTTGCGGAACCCAACAATGAATTGTCTCAACCAGACAACCAGACATAAAATCAATAACTACAAGGTATATTGAACAAAAATAGACTATACATCCACTTTAAGCTTTCTTTGAACCAGTCGTGGCGCAGGAGAACAAACGTGCAACTGTAAACACGACAGATGGGTGATTCAACTCCCATTCGATTTAAATATTTAATATTTTAATTTCCTCGTTCTAGTAACGGCGTTGACGCTACGCCAACCAACACGCGATGCCACCAGCAAGTGAGGAACGGAAATACTTTAATGAGAACGGAGTGTCATAACTCTAGGTTCATGGATTCCTTCTGCCTACCTTGCTATGTAAACATAAAAAAAATCACTTCTACTTCGAAGGGAGGAGATGCACATGCAATTTTTGAAATCAACCAAAAGAAATAACAATAAGAAAGTTATTTCTTTGATACAATGAATAGTTAAATTGGATCTGCATTCTAAACTAAATCAAAAATTTTCATTACACGAACTCCAAGCTACTCGTTATATAGCTTTGTAAACTCCAAGTAAAAGTAGCGAAATTGTATACAGAATTCTTGTATCTTTTAATTAGTGGGCCTTAGCGTTTCAGTTGAGGAATCTCTAGTCAAATGAACTACGGAAAGTTCTAGGGAACAGTTGTTGCTAGATCAGTATCAGTTTTTATTTTTCTTTGATACTAGATACTATTTATTTGGACATGCTATTGATTGTTTTGATACTAGGATTTATTTATTTTTGTTTCCCCACTCTGGTAACACAAATAATCGTGGCGTTAAATTTCATCACTCTACACACAAATATCTCAAAAATTGCTCAAATATTAGGGAACGAATGTCCTATTTGGGTTCAGGTGCCCTCCGTATACTAAAAGCTAAAATAACAAAATCGTAAAAGTAGCTAAAACAACCGCATAAAAATCATGAGATAGTATTATGACACTAAGAAAATAAAATTTTCTTAAAACAAATATGTCAAAAATGTATTTTTTTTTCAGCTTCACGCTATATTCTACATATTAGCCGCTTAAAAGGTAGACAGAATATAGTGTTAAAAGTCTCCGTTCCCCACTTATCGTCAAATTTTCGAGGTATTATATAATTTTTTCTTGTTACCACACTCTGTCTTATTACCACAGCGACAAAATGAAAGTAATTTGTTCTTCCAAGTGGAAATCGAACCCATAACCATCGCGTCGCTTACAGTCGGACATCTATATAGAGACACGATGGCCATCATATTTTTATTAAATATGAAATAAGAAAAATATAATTAGTAAGAGTAGAATAATTAGTAAGAGCTCATTCTGTACACAAAGATACTGGCCATAGCCATATAATCTAATAAACTGTATTTTTATGTACAAATTTTTTATGTTTCTGCTATGGTAGACAAAGTGCGGTATTGCGCTCTGTCACTTAACACGCAATGTTAAAAAATGTGGGCGGGAAGTGAGGGACGTCTTGTGTCTTAACAATAGGTTCCTTTTGACTAACTTGCAAAAGGATCAATAGATGGGAAGGGACGGTTTTTAAAATATTCCGTAACGTTTGATTCTGCTAAAAACCGCCCTTAATAAATCCATCATAATATCATAGTAGCAGATGGTAACTAGTGTTAATACACTCTGTTCCCCAAGAACTAGTCAATTTTTGAAATATTGCCTGTTAAATGTCGGTAATATAAAACTCAACGCCGCGTTTATCTTGCAAGGCAATGTAAATATTTTCTGAATAAAAAAAAATATATTCATATACAAATGACGTACATTTTCACGATCAACTTAACTGTCTCTGTAAGTGTTTATAAAACGAAAAATGCAATATTTAAAATTAAAAATTAAAAAATGAGCTCCACGCTGTATCTGCAGGCATTGCGTGTTGAGTGACGGAACTCAGCGCCGCGCTTTGCCTCGACACCAGAGCGAAGAAATGAAAATATAAATGCAAATAAACATTTCACTTCCTCGAGTGGGGATCCAACTCACAACCAGTCGATTTTGCAGTCACACTGTATGCGTCTGCGCCACAACTCGCCTCTATATAATTTTAGATAACATATAAAAAATATATATTCATACCCCCTTATAGAAAAAGTGCCAACCAGGCATTAAGCACTCCTCGTGTAGAGCTAAAGTTTCTTCCCCTTGGAACTCTATAGAGATGGGCCGCAGAGGCACCTCGGCGAGAGCATCCGGCACTTTCTTTGCAAGAAGCATAAATGCTGGTGCTTTTTGTACCATATATGCCCTTTCAGATGCTACATTTGATACTGTGGAATAGGAGATCAGTCAGTTAATATGGTTTCGAATCCTATATCGGTTTGGTCCAATTTCATTAATTCCGCTTAAAGAAGACGAATTTGGTCTCTTATAAGTGAACAATTTTTTTATGTACTTCAGTACAATAAAGTATATTGTATAGTAAATATAAATTCGACGATGTAGCTATATATACGTATATTAGACATAACATCTCTGACTGACTGACTTTGACTGACATTATATAACACGATAATTAGACTACGATAGTAATATTAATTCCACATGAAACGACCATCGCAGTACCACAGCGTGACACAATAGTTCCTCTACGATATTAAATTAGCTGGTCAATTATAATATTGCCGCTGAGAATTGTTGATGTGAATCACGAATTAATTTTGGATGAGGCGATCGATGTTCTATATGTTTTCTTTTAGTTTCACGGTTTTTTCCGTATGTAGCTGAGTAGGCAGAAAGAACCTAATTTAGTTTTCTTTTGGAGGGTTACGCTTTGCTTTTTTATCTTTTAGAGGCGTGTCCAACTCGAATTTGGTTTTTTAGGGTTCCGTACCTTAAAACTAAAAAATGAAACCGTTATAGAATCACTTCGTTGTCCGTCTGTGCGTCAGTCATTTATTATATTATATTTTGTCCACGGTCCTTGAAGCACAGAAATAATCAAACTTCTAAGTCTACACCACCAAAAGATACTAACGTTTATGCATCGTTATTACCGCATTTTGTATAAATAAGAAGACAAGAAGTGAGAACTTTCAGTACAAATAAAAGAAAAAATACATAAAGTAAAATTTTTAAAGATATTTCATAGAAACAAAAAACATTACAAACTTTTAATAGTATTTTATTTCCTACAAAAGCATCGGCAAAGTACGCTTTTTGTTGGTATACAATACTGAAATTGTTACGCAAGCCCGACTCGTATTTATCCAGTATATTTTTCCTACATTTTCTCTCATTAGAGAAAAAACATACCCTTACATTACATACTACATCGTTTAACATCGTTTTTTAAATGCCCATACTAAACGTTGATTGAAAATTCTTCAAAATTAATTTTGCGACACACCACCTCCATTTAATTATGTATATCTTAATACACAAGTTTACAGCATCCGCATATCATAAGATGATTTAATTAATTTAGATCTCAGATATCATCTATTAGTAACCATATATCGTTTTAATAGATATACTAATATTATAAAGCTGGGGAGTTTGTTTGGTTAAAGGCGCTAATCTCAGGAATTAGTGGTTTAAATAAAAAAAACTTTGTGTTACATAGCCCATTTATCGAAGATATGGAAAGCTATATAATATAGGCTATTACATCACTTTAATAGTTTCGAAGTAATCCACTGTACTTGCCGTGTTCCCTCGTCATACCTACATTTTTTTACATTAGGCAGAGATGCTCGTGTTAAGATACTCTATAGCTCATTCTGCAGGAATCCAGGTCAGTACGCGAGGCAATTAAGAAATCGTTTTCGGTATTTTGATATAATAATTTTATCAACTGACAGACAGATACCACCTCAGTCTACCACCACATGTGATCACGGTCTACTGCAAAGTGTTCGAAACATCGGGTTTCCAAAATGTATAATATTAAATATACGCGATTAATACAGTTAAAATAGTTTCATTTAAAATATGAAATATATTATTTCACAACTGAGCTTGTACCCCTGCGCCACGACTGGTTTCGATACACACTCTCAGTCCTACTTCCATCATCTTCATCATCACCACCGAGACGAAGACGCAGGTAAAACTTAGTTAATAATAGGTATATTAATGATACCATTAAGTTGTGCGTGCAATGTACCGATAATGCAGCCAACTTGTTAATTATAATAATTATTTGGCATATACGTGCTTCTGTAGCAATTACAGTAGTATCGGGCTTTGGAGTTGCGTTTTGTGGATAATGAGAATTATTAGTTAATTGTAATATATCGATGTGTAGGTACTTAGTTTATAATTTGTTTGAAATGTTGTTAAGTGGTGGGGCGTGTGCTTGTCGGTTCGATTCCCATTAGGGAAAGGAAATATTTAATATTTTCATCTCCTCGCGTACCCGATAAAGAGATAAAGCGCGGCATTGAGTTTCGTCACTCAACACGCAATGCTTCGAGAATTCAGCGTGAAGTGGAAAACAATTTTTTTTTGACTTCGAGCTGATAGTTGTGTCTTTTTTTTTTGTTTTTCATGCTTAATTCTTTGTTGATGGAAATTCGTGGGTGGGCACCAGACTGTACTGGGGGCGGGCACGGATCATTTGGTTACATTTAAATCCGTTCACTAGTTTACAAACATCCATCCTCACAAACTTTCACATTTATAAAATTAGTAGGAAAGAAATAAAAAATAAAACACCAAACTAACAAAGGCCTTAATTTCAAAACAAAATGAAGCCTGACGCCAGGAAACATTATTTTAGCAAAACACATATTATTTAACTGAGTTAGCATTCGCTCGTTCCGTTGAAATTTATGAACAAAAGTGGTAACCGTTTCACTGTATACTGTACAGAGTTGATTTTAGTCGAAATATTTTAGTTTGTTAACGAAATAAGTGAAAGCTTGAAGGTACTAAAAATTTTAAATTTTGTTACTAAATTTTGATATTAAGGAACCTCATTTGGCTATGGCTACAGAGATTTGTCCCTAGCATTTCAGTTTGTTTCGTTAGTTTTAGTCTGGAAAAAGGTTGAACATACATTTTAGCATAATTAATTACTTAGTTATTTAAACAATGCACTAGTGGTATATTAAAGTTTAAAATATTTCGAAGGAAAACTTGAATATTTTAAATAGAAGCTGTCGTGGTGCTTCGAGACGTGTTTTGTGCGGCATCTAACTGTAAACGCGACAATTGCAGGTTCGATACCCAAACACGAACGAACATAGTCCTCATGACGTACGATTTCATAATAAAAAAATGAATTATCAGAATAAAAATATTTTTGATTTGCCGATTTGTAACATTAAATTTATATTAAAAAAAATGAAAGCACAAGTTATTTACTTTAAATTTAAATATTAATTACAGCGAAGATATAACATTTCAATTTCATAGAACAGTTATTTCTTTTTGAATGTTACAGTCTCTTTTGTTAAGAAACACAGAGAATATTACAAAATAGTTCCGTTTAGACAATGACATTTTTACAATATTGTTGTACCGTTTCTTAACTGTTCCCGTTTCACTTTATATCGAATGCTTTGTTTTTAGGGTTCCGCACTTCACAGGACAAGACAAGATCTTTATTATTTGATTTTTGTTTCGACTAGAGTCTCTGTTTTGGAGTATTGTCATCTGACAAAATTCAGAATTGCACATGGAACCACCGTCACCCCCAAAGCAGCAGTTCTCGCCGAGGTCGAAAATTTTTATGAGGACTTATACTTCTCAAAATTACTATCTTTAGAGTCCTATGAAACGATTTTTCTGACGTCGACATGAGTGAGATTAGGATAGCTCTCGGACACCTTAAAAAAAGCAAAGCTCCTAGGGATGATGGAATAACTAAAACAGAGCTTCTCAAATCAAGAGCCTATTTTGGTAAGCTGAGCCAGTCTTTTTAATTCTGTCTTTTGTCATGGTATTACATAGAAGGTATGGAGCAGGGGTGTAGTAAAAGTATTCATCAAAAAAGGATGATAAACCATTCTCAAAGACCTAGCACCCGATATCACACCAGAGCCATATATATTAGTTGTTTTCGAGGCTTGCTCAGCTTTGCTTTGCTCAGAAGTTCGATGACTTCAAACCAGTTGAGCAGGGCGGGTTTCGGAAAGGTTTTCCTGTCGGTATACTGTACCGTGAGAAAATAAAGATCTAATAAAGATTATCAACTTTTATATCTCATCTTCCAGTTGACATGTTCCCTACAATCTTAAAATTGTTACGGAGCACTCGGTGTCCAGGTCCGACTCGCACTTAATCGGATTTTTTATTATAAAGATATTAATTATATTTATGTTTTACATTACGTGGTAGACAGAGTGAGCCACACATCATGGTTGTTGGTTTGACTCTGTGATTTGTGTGACTCTGTATTCGACTGTGGATCATATTTTGTGGCATTCACTTCGCAAAATTCTAATCTAAAATTGAAAAGAACCAGCGTTAACCGTTTTATTTCACAACTATTTCATACAAACGATGTCTGTATGGACGTCTATTGGTTTGATAACTGCTATATCCTATATACGAGTATACGATAATACTTTAAGAGTTCCATTCTTTTTAAAGAAGCTGATTAACTGGGCTTATCGCATTTGACCTCATTTCCTAGTAAATTAATTATTACTTGATATGAACATAAATATAGCTAAATATAAATATTATTGTGCTAAGCCAAAATGTGAGGACTCTGAGGCGTTTGTCTGTATACGCAACGATTGTGGGTTCGATTCCTACGGAGGAATGAATTACTTTCATTACCTTCCTCTGGTATTAAGAGAAATATCGCATTCTCAACGTTTCGAAATTGGAGTGAGAGAAAAGTGAGGACGGAGGGTCTTAGGCCTAGATTCCCGCTTACTCTGGTGCATGTAAAATACAGCGTGAAATCTCTATATATAACAAGACAGTAAAAATATTTTGTCTGTACATTTAGTAATTTTGACTGAAATGGATAG